>PVJO010019314.1:0-34627 GCA_004026905.1 Hystrix cristata | reverse complement strand
CTAAGAAAAATTAAGGACCTACATACATGTTCATAGATCAGAAATTCAGTGTTGTTAAGATGTTGATTTTCTCTCAGATTCATTTATAGAGTCAACCCAGTTCCAAATTAAATTCTAACAGTTTCTGATAGAAAATGTCTACCTGGTTTGAAATTTTATGTGGAAAAAAAAGAGGATTTAGACTAGCCGAAAGATCTTTAAAGAGGAATAATGTTACAAGATTTACCTCATTTCCAGACTTATAAAAGCTACCACAATCAGGCAGTGGTAATGAATGATGTAATATTAAGGAAATGTATCAATAGAATAGATAGAAATATACTTATACATACATGGTCAAAATATTTTTTGAATTACAGCAAATACATAGACACACAAACTTTATTTATATAGGGGGATAGTCCAGAGCCAGATGATAGCGCTTAGGTTAAATAAAAGGAGACAAACACAAATAATGGAAAATATATACAAGTAGAGAAATGGATGAAAATTTGAATATTTCATTCAAATCAAAATCTATACATCTCAGCCATTCTGAGACAAAAAGCTATTGCTCTAAATTACTTTAAGTTTAAAAAAAGCTAAAAGACATTTACTTCTCTTAATGAATTATAAAAGGAACAATGAGAATAAAACAAAACAAATAGATGATTAAATAATTAAGATAAAAGTAAGATAGTGCAAAAACTTTCTTTGAAAAAAATGAGTAAAATAGATAAGCATCTCAAGATACTGACAAAATTAAAAACATGCACAATTAAGAATGAAAAGGGAAATATAATCACAAATATGGAAAGGATACAATACAGGCAATTCTCCAGCAATAACTTTGTTAGTCTAGATGGAAGAGTTCCTTAGCAATATGTACTAACAAAGTTGACCATGGAAAAAGAACACTTGACTAGACCAAATTCCACCAAAGACCTTGGAAAGGCAACATATTAATATTTTAAAGGCACTAGGACCAAATGGTTTTACCTAAATTCTTGTTAGTCTTTAAAGACAAAATGGTGCTTATGATATTTCAACATTCAGCAGATACTGAACATCTCATCTCTATCAGTTCTTAGCCTTTGTGCCAAGCACACAGTAATAAATAAGACAAAGTCCATATCCTCCTTATTGAAAGTATTATGGCTCATTTAAAAACATTATAGAAAGATTCTCCTTCAATTTCTAAATCCAGCATAACTAAAATTTGATGATTCCAAAAATTATTGACATCTCTTAATTTTTAAATGTATGCAAAATTTTTTACTAAAAGAGCAATAAGAAGTATCCAGAAGACATCAAAACAATGATATACCATGATTCATCAGTATTCCAGGAAGAGTTCAATTGTTACATATCAAGGAATCTGCCGTTATCACCCACCAGATCATGAAGACAAAGGACACAAAACATAATAAAAAGAATTAAGGTGTGTGACATACATGTACTTACCCCGACAACGAATGTAATTATTATGTACTGTGTATTACCTTTGTAGAGCCAATAGTTTACAAGACAGTAAATTTAATACAGGACATTTACAAATTATAACATTCACCCGTAAGCCAAATGCAGGAAGAGTGCCGAATGTCTATCTATGCACTGGAGACCCAAAAGATCTAATCAAGGGCTGGGAGCCCACAGCACTGTCCCATGTATATCCGGATCTGCAGATGATGGCTGGAGAAATCTTTACTGGAACCAGGATATGATGCTTGCAGCAGAAATGAAGACCAGAGCTCATCCAAAGCAACAACAGCCATCTTCAATGACACCAATGCCCCGAGCTCCTTCTTTGATGAGAACAGCCAAGCTCCCTTCAGGAGAACCAGCCACAGCAGAGCTTCTCCTGGGAAACAGCTCACAGCCATCTTCTGCTCCCGTTCTCCTTAATGTTGCATTGGCAGCAACCCTCAGGTGGATCCTCTATGCCCAGAACCCACCAGCTCAGTGCAGCTGGGCGTTCTGGCTCAAGTTGACCACAATAATAAGTCCACCACATATTGCAAACATGTACTAATTTAAAAAAATCACAATATTTAGGAGATCATGACTAAAAGTTTGCAAAAATAAAGATACCATCCCTCAAAATGAAGAGACCCTAAGAACCACAATAAAAGTAAATCAAAGGAAGTCTACAACTAAACTCATCATAACAAAACTACAGAGAAACAAAGGCAAAGACAAAAGAGAACAATTTGCTGTTTTTAAAAGCAGATTAAAAAATCACTAGGAACTGTAAAATACTTGAATACATTAGACAAACTTTACTTAATGGATATCTATGTCTATCTATCTCAATAAACAGCCAAGAACTGCAATCATGGGGTGTATATCCCCTAACCACCTTGCAATGAACCTTGAAGCAACTAACAAAGTTACCTAGAAAATCTCCATGTTGAGGAACTTTTAAATACATACATCATGTGTTAAAAATTAAAACAAAGTGAAAATTAGAAACTATTTTGAACTAAATAAATATGAAGAATTGGAAACAAGTGCTGGTTAAATAAATTAGGATTCCTACATAATTTGGAATAATCTGTAACTGAAAAATTGGTGAGAATATATAAAGATCTCTAAGATATAAGTGAAGAACTTAAGGTTCAGAAAAGTATGTGTTTAGCATGCTAGCACTTGAGTATAATCTTTATGATTCTATTGTACAGAAATATGAACAAGAACTTAGTAGTTAATACTTGTGGAGTACAAGTAGACTTGTGAGAACAGTAATGGAGTAGTACAGGGTAGAAGGGACAATTTTTGCTGTATTTTTAATATAATTTGTTTTAACAAATAAATTATTCAAGAAAAGGTAAACAAGAAAGAAAACAGATCCATGTCTACTAAAATGACCGTGTTGTGTCAAGTGACAAAATTATGTTAAAATAATGTGTATAAGATGACTTTTTTTTTGGTAAAATGTCTGTTCATATATGAAGGGGTGCTGTGCCTATTTATTGGTATAAAGAAAAATGTGCAAGCATTTGTATGAAATTTTAACATTAGTTACCTAAGAATTTAGAGGGATTTTTTCTCCCCCTCCGGTGCTGGGAATCAAACTCAGGGCCTTGTGCTTGCAAGGCAAGCACGCTAATCACTGAGCTAAATCCCCAGCCCTTAGAGGGATATTTTTAGCCATTCATAGGTCTTTGGCTTGTTTTAATTATTAAAAACTACAAATATTGCTTTTGACTTTTTAATGGAGTTGTCAAAAACCTTTCAATAAATTAAACATTTTTGTGATTCTTTTGCCACAACTAAAAATGAAATTTGTACAAAATGTAAAGAAATACATATGCTATACACTTTCTTTTATAGGTTGTATCAATATGGGCATATGATCCAGAATATGCAGATTCTGATGAATTGCAATGGAAGGCAAAGACACCCTCCCTAGTAGGTGGAAACATTGTTGTTATAGACAAGATAACAGACTGACTTTCTTTATTAAGGGCTGTGAATAACATATAATTAATTAATAGGATTTTAAGCTGCCCAGAGCTAAATAAATATTTACATTCTCCATTTATGTTTGAATTAGCCATTATAGCAAATTTTGAATTTGTGCTCCATCTCTAGAATTATAAACCTTTATGTAAAATTCTTGTTGACCATTCTTTGTATTTTCTATAACTCTCATTATTTGTGAAAGAACTACTCATTCAAGTGCTTTAAAGGTATTCCCGCCTCTCTGACTGCAGATATCTATCTGTTTCTGCTCCGTGTAGTTGTTGCAGAATGAGGGTTCCCTTCCGTCTGCCAGTCCCAGCCAGGAGTTTCTGAGGGCTCTTCTGTGGCAGCCCATCCACAGCTGAGGTTAGCATGTGGAATGTTCTACATACAGCATTTGCGTTGTATGTGGGAGGCATAGGTGGATTATTATTATTATTGTCTGTATTGGGGAAACCTTCTCTTTCCCTGGTGTCCTGCTGTTTGCACTGGAGAGCCCCTGGCAGGCCCTGGAGCCCTACCTGCCAGTCCTGAAGGTGGGTGCATGGGTGTATGGCAATTAAATTCTACATCATTTTGTTTTCAGCTTCTTTGAGTCCCCAGGTTGGAATGTCTGACTTCACTGCACTGGTGGGGAGGCTAGTGTGCCTGCGGGTCTATTCAATCTGTCCAGCCATCGCCGAAGGGCTGGCACGCTCTCTCCCTCAGTCCAGTCATTTCCCAAAATGATGTGTATGCTGAGCCTGGGGTGGGGTGTGAGGTACCGTGATCCAGGAGTGGTAGTTTCACTTTGCCCACCTGCTAAACACTGGATTTTAGTCCTGTTGTATTATTTTTTCATTTTTCCTCCCATCTCGGACTTTATCTTTGCCCCTGCTGTGGAGCAACTACCTTTCTTCAGCATAGATTCTGAGACACTCAGCCTTCTGTTGCCCGTCATTGGCCATCATTATCAGCTCTTCTATATTTTCCGTACTTTTAAAATTATCTTTAGTAACCATGAATTACCTTCTTAATGGGAAAAGTGTATTTTGAAGCTTGTTTACATGATTATCTTAACTTTTTCAAAAAACTTTTTTCCATAAGTTTGCATTATTTGTTACATTTTATTTCTATTTTATTCTCTGCTATATTAAGAATGCTATTATGGGTTACAGGAAAGGGATTTGTACTTAAAATTCTAAAAAGTGAATGTGGTTTTCAGAAACAAAATTAAAATATCTATAATTTATTAAGAATTACACAAACCTATATTTAATTAAATATATATTCCTTGGGGATGAAGATGGATCACTATTCCTTACTCCCCCAAGTAGGTTCTCCTGTTAGGCAATTCCATATCCCCAGAACTACACCCTTCCCCCATGCATCATAGTACTCTGACAGGCTTTGTGGGTGGTTGATATATTGCTTTGGAATTAAATGAGAGCATTGTTGGAGGACTGAGACAGAAAGAAGATAGGGAATTCTAGACTGACCTTTATTATCTGAGTTTTTATTCAAAGAATTCCCCATAAGAAAACAATTGCCTTTATTCAAAAATACTGTCTTAGTTACTTTCTTGTCACTAAGATACAACACCCAATACCCACAACTTAAATGAGAAAAGGTTTATTTTTACTCAGTTTGTAGAGGTTTTAGTCCAAAGTCACCAGGCTGCAAGACAGAGTGGCATGGCAAAGGGGAAAGAGCTCATGGCAGGGTGGGCAGGAAGGAGCAGCCATCCAGGAAGGAGGAATATATACCCTTCTAAGCAGTGCCTTAAGTGACCCACCTCTTCCCATCAGGCTTCATCCCCCAACATCCGCCCGGCTATAAACTCATCAGTGGACTAATTTAGTATCTCATACCCATGATCCAATCACCTCCAAAAAACTTCACCTGTGTGCACAGAGGCTTTGGTGAGGGGGTCATTTGGATCTAAACCATAACATATACCTTAATAGGAAAAAACCAATTCTATTCAACTTTTACTGATATCTCAAGAAAGAGAGGGAATATCTGAATTCTAAGGAAATTTTTTCTTAGATCCTTCAGTTATATAAAACTTTCTTTGAAAGAGTTATGTCCTTTTGAAGACAAGGATTCTATTTTATTGAGATTAAAACCTAAGCTTGTATGTTTAAGTATCCCCATAGTTGCAGTTCGTATGGGATTCTGATCACGTGTGGTGTTTTGACATGTTGGAAACTGTATTGTGATTTCTTTATAATTCATAAAGTTCTAATGGGGTGAGGGTTAGATAGTTTAAAAATGGCTAAATCTTGAAAGTGTGGCAATGTGTAAATGTAAACAATGTCTAATGATGTAATTTCAGAATGCTTTTTGGCTCTGAAGAGAATAACAAGAGAAATTTTATTTTATTTTTACAGCATTCCAGAGTACTAACCAACCATTTTGCCATTTTGGGACAGAACCCTCTTATATATACAACAGTTAGAAGGAAAATGTATATTCCAGACAACAAACTGATAAACTGGTACTTGATTTTTTAAAGTCTACTTATAAAATTCAGCTTTAAAATTCAAAAACATCAGAATCTTAAAATACTTTATGAAACCCTAGTGGAAGTTTATGGGACATGTCTTTTATGTAATTTCCAAGGAACTTCTTTTATTGTACAAAAAATTACCACTCAGAAAATGCCATTCAGACTCTTGGATGATAGTTTCATACCTTGTGTTAAAACCTAAATCTCAGTGTAAAAGCTTCATTCAGTACAGTGGCAAATCCTGGCAAAATCTCCAAATGTTTCCTGCTGGCTCATGAAGGTGAGCCACGGTGGTATAATGGGTGTTACAGTCACTTCCACCACCAGTGCACGCACGCACACACACACACACACACACATGCACACCAAAAATTCTACCTAAGAAGTAACATCTGATACTGTTAAAATTGGTGAATTACAATGAGGTGTAGATAGTCTTTCTTATTCCATTGAGCACATAGGCATGGGACAAGGTGCTTATAACTTTAAAGGATACAATTACTGCCTTAAATGACATTGCAGTTGTCTTAGTCTCTTGTTACTGGGACAAAATATCCAACACTCACCAATTGAAGGAGGAAAGCCTTATTTTAGCTCACAGTTTTTAGAGGTTTCAGTCCATAGTCAGCTGATGCCAGCACAGCAAAGAGGCATTGCAGAGAAGAAACAGTTCATGGTGTGGCGAGCAGGAGGACGTGTGACTTCCTTCTTCTTTCCCTTTTTATTCCATCCAAGCTACAAGGCTATTGGTTAATGCTACCCACACCCAGGATGGGTCTCCCCTCTTCAGTAAATCCATCATCCATACCCAGAACTATGTTACACCAATCAGAGGACTAATCCAGTATCATGCACTCATGATCACTCTCAGAAGCCCTACCTATGAACCCATGAGGCTTTGCCAGGGGGACATCTAAAGATAAGCCATAACAGCAGTTAATGAGGGAGAGAAGCAAACAGGAAAACTCTTGAAACAGAGCCATAGTAAACCTTCTTAAGTTTGGGTTACCAGGTGTCTTGTCCCACCAATGAGAAAGTCACCAAGACAGATTTTGGTACCAGAAAAATGGAATCATTGCTGTGACTGTCTGACCATGTGGTTTAGTAGCCTCTAGAACTAGTTCATGGAAGGAGTTTGGAAAAGTTTGGAGATGCCTGCTAGGAAAGCCCAAGAATGATGTAAGTCATGCTTAATAGGAGATTCTGGTTGGAGCCCAGAAGACCAGAATGCTCTGTAAATGCAGACAGTAAAGACCAGGTTCAGGGCATTTCAGCTGGGAACAAGGACTCTATTGTCAGTTGGACTGGAGACCTTGTGTGTGATAGATGCTCTGGTAGATAATTTGTCTACATTTTGCTCATGTCCTGAGACTTTGCAGGAGACTGAGATTAAGGGTGGTAGACTAATTAGTACAGTATTTGGAGGTGAGAGGATACAGTGGGGCACAAAAAAGCAAGACTCTTTCAATAAAAAAGCCAGTTCACACTTTGCTGCTGCTTTTCTCTTAAGTATTAATGGACATCCACAGAGCACATTTACATAAAGCCTCCAACATGAAAATCAGAGACCTTAATCAGTAAGCAGAAGAATGAAACTAAGAGAAAGCAGCACAGAGCAAGGAACAAAAGAAAGCTTTACAAAAACATGAATAAACTTAAACCAGATGGCCTCTACCTCACAATGAAATTTTGAGATATCCAGGGGTGTGAGGCACAAAACATTAGGTTTTTTTGGTACTAGGAATTGGACCCAAGGACACCCTATCACTGAGCTATATCCCCAAGCCCTTTTCAAATTTTTATTTTGATAAAGGGTTTTACTAAGTTGCCAAGGTGGGACTCAAACTTTTGATTCTCCTCTCTTGGCCTCCCTGAATCCTGGGATTACAGGCATGTGCCGCTGTGCCTGGCAAAACACTTAAATTTTAAGATGAAGTTATTACTAACTCCAGGAAAAATTGTGAGTGTAATGTCTATGTAAAAGAAACTAAAATCATAGTATAGCTGGCTTAGCAATATTTATGCATTAATAACCATATAAGGACTTTATTGACTTATCAATGTGATATAACTAATTTGAGAAATGGAGAGAGAAGATGTATGGGTGGACGAGGTATATAAGAGAGATGTCTTCATCTACTTTATTGGAAGGCAACTGATAATGTATAAAAATTATATATTAGCAGAGAACAGTGTAGGAATATTTATTTGGAAATAAGGAGACACATTGCAAAAGAAAGAGCATTAAGAGTCAAGATTATTTTTCCTTTGGGTTTTTGGTTTTGTTTTTTTGAGACAGAGTCTTGCTCTGTAGCCCAGGCTGGCCTTGAACTTGAGACCATCATCCTCCTCAGTCTCCCAAGTGCTGGGTCTACAGGCATGCACCACCATGCCTGGCCTAAGATTATTTTCTTTAGGACTAGAGTAAAGAATGAGAAGAAATGGATGAGGGGTAGCATTTTAGTATTACTTTATTTGTTTTATGCAGATCTATGCTGACAAAAATAAATTTTTCTAAAAGATGATAAACTTTGAAAGATAGATCAGAAGAGAGAGATCATTTTATTCTTTTTCTTTTTCTCTTCTTCTTCTTCTTAGGACCTGGCATGTTACTCTTCCAATGACCAGAGATGATGTGATAAAGAAAATCAAAGGAAACCGGGTGATTTTTCAAGATTGCTTTATTGCAGATTTTACTTTTCTGCTGACTTTTCCTGTGTGGCTCCTACCTGAGATTCCTGGGTCTTTACCAATCACTTCACCAGCTGGAAGTCAGTTAATGCTGTCCTGGGATGCTTGTTTTCCTTCCTTGGCTGTTGTGGTGGCTGACATGGAGACCTTTCAGACAAATGATTCATTCTACACTTGGACCAGAGTCAGGGTGCCTCCGCATGTTCTAAGTGACCACGAAAGGCACAGTGTGGCTGCTGTTCTCCTATTGCACGACAACATATATTTTCTAATAAATGGTGTTCTTTACCTAAAAGACACCAAAAAATTGACAAAACTAGGAAGAAAGGAACATCTTCCAGAGGGTGAAATTATTGGCATTACAACAAGAAGATGGTGTTGGATCAAATATATACTTAAGGTTAGTGAAAGATTAAATATATGTGTATTATATAGTGTTTATCATACATGTATTCAGTGATACATCAGAGACCACACTATGAAGCATTTTGCATAGTTATTTTATATGAAGCTGTAAAAAACTCTTTCTGGTCCAACTTCTCAGAGTCCTCTTTACAATAAGATGCATCTCCAACAACAAACAATAAAATGAGCTTTGTATAGTACTGTGCAGAATGTTTCAGTCATATCATGAGGGCCTTTTATTACTTTCATATGAGTGACAGTATGAAACTTTTTATTACTTTCGTATGAATTTGGGGACTCTCCAAAATTTACCAAATCTCTCATTTATGATAATGTGGTGGGGAAGATATACTGAACCTTTTTCACCACAAAACACTTAAAATACTGCATAAAATTTTTGAGTATTTTTAAAACTATGCTGTTGGACTAATAGGGAATTAAGAGAAATCCTGGGAGGAAAAATGGTGTCCTAGAGCACTAATTAGAAGAACAAGCATCATATGGGGTCATCATATAGGGTCCAGGGAGGTCCTTCTGAAGAAAAGATAGAGATACCAACTCCCCCCACCCATGACATAGGTGTAGGTTCACTGACTCCCATCACAGAAAATCATCTTGGGAAATATCAGCAAGTGGCATAGAAAGGTTTATTTGGCAGACAGAAGTCCACCTTCAGAGGAGAGTGCAGGCACATATAGGGTGGGACACATTATGGTCTGGGGTTGGGGACCTTATGTGGTGTTGAGGGTACCCTCAAGAGGGGCAACCCAGGTATGTGTTTCTACTGTCTGCCAGGTTACCCAGGTGGTGGGCTATGTTGGAATGCAAACCATTTGAAGTTTAGAGATATTTTATCTGCTTAACAGTGAGGCTTCCCTGTGGATGGAAGTCTGGGGGAGGAAAAGTTCAAGAACCAAATTTAGAGACTTGTCATATCTTTAAAACTCTTAGGATTTGGTGGATAGGGTAGGGTTCCTGGAAGAGAAAAAGACATTACAAGCTTGGAAAACTTTCATCGTGCACTGAAGCTGCAGCTTTACTTAAAAGTACAATTTTAGAAATTACAATTTCCCTTGTCTCCTCTCTGCCTGTCTTTATTTCTTCTATCCAATCTCTGTCCTAGATAATCAGAACTCAGGTGCCAGGAGACAAAGCCTTAGGCCTGAGCAAAGTAGATAATCTCATAATAACTTTTTGCATGAAGCAAGGACCTTCGAAGTATTCCCAACACAATGAAGTCTATGTCAGCTTTAATTTTAGAAGGGGAGAAAAAGCCTTTCTTTGGAATTTATGAACAGAAGCCAGTTCACGTTCGCCTTGGAACCCAGATTTACAATGCTTATATGGGTCAATAAAACCACTAAGGTAAACATCAAGCAAAAGCAAACACAAATCCTTAGGGAAGAATAAATCCTCGAGTCAGGCTTTAAAGAATGCCCAAAATAATGTTCTGACACAACAAGCTCACGTTCAAACATGGCCGAACCCATAAGGAAGAAAGGTGTTATGGAAGTCATCAGAAACAACAAAGACCAGAATCACTCCTTCAAGGACAGTAGGCTTTAGAATTGACAGAATATAAAATGCATTTAACAAATTTAAGTAGATAAAAAATATTAAGCAAGGGGAGTCTATCAAATGGCAATACATGGTAAAACTAGACACAAGAAAGTCATTATCATCAAATCTAGGATAGCGGCCATTCTGAAGGGGAAAGGTACAGCTGTAACCAAAGAGGGTAAATTAGATCTTTAAAAATTAGAATTTTTCTAGCAAGCACAAGGCCCTGAGTTCAATCCCTGTGGTACTACCCCCCCATTAGAATTTTTTTTTTTTAAGAGATGAGCTGCTTCTCCAGCTTCTTCATGCTAAGACTGTAAACCAGCAAGTCCCAGGCTGATGCTAAAGAGGTTTCACCACTGCTGGCCCTCTGGGCCAAAGATTGCCTAAATCTACATACCAGTATTTCCTGGCTTTTGTTCTACCCATCTATAAATAGGAGTGCTTCTGTGCATTGGAGTGGGAGCACTAGCTGTCCTCCTAATTTGACAAAATTGTAAATAAACTCCTTTTACCGTCTTTATTTTAATGGACTTTTCTCATATTGTTGGTTGTGGGTATGTGAACAAACCCAGAAACACAAAGACCTGGGCCCACATTAGGGCCTGACTGAGCCCCGCTGGGAACACATTGACTGGGAAAGAGTATGAATAGTAGTTTAAGATTTTTGCCAATATTTTGTATCTTAATCTGTATAGTCATTATTCATACTCTTGTTTTGTGACAAATCTGAGCTGTATATATTTCTTTTCAGTTCTTTCTCTGCAGTGGATTATATTTTTAAGGTTTTAAACTGGGCATTGTGGCTGAAGGTTTTACTAATTGTTCTCAATATTTTTCACAGAATGTAAAAATAATAAGCAACATTGCAATCTGGACAAAAAATGAAGTTTACTTTGGATATTATGAAAATAAATTTGTCAAAATAATAACTACTACAGAACTGAAAAAGCTTCTCAATCTTCCACCAACCAGTACTCTGACCATACACAACATCGACTACACAGGACACCCTCTGGAACTTGCCGTGTTGTTAAATTATTGCATCACATGTACTAACACCAAAAAGATTTACATAGTGATATATAATGAAGATTTGATGCAGTGGGTGCCTCAAGACTTCGTGTTAGATGTCCCCATTGACAGTGTTTTAGTTCCACGTTTTCTATTGTCAGGGATTCCAGAACTAATACTATGGGACAAACATAAGATATACTATTCTTATCAAAATTTCAGTACTACTGGAGTTCTACAAACGCCTGCAGGACATGAAAACCTGTCAGCATTATCAAATGACAGCATTATTCATGACGTTTATGTAGGTGAGCTTTCTCAATTCTGCAAAAATTATTCTAGATTTTATTATAAACATTTTTGTAATGAAGGTGTAGCAATTTTAACTGCTCCAATATATGGTGCTTTTGACAGCTAATGATACACTTTTTACCATCAAAAAACGAATAGACTTTAAATTCATCTAACATTAACTATAATCTCACATAGCAGAACACCAACTCAAACACTCCCCTCTCCCCAGTTTCATTTTGGTCAGTCAGTCCTGATTGAGCAATTCACATATGCACTGTCAGTGTGGGAGGTGCTGTAAGGTTATCTTAGTTTCCGATGGCCTCCATAACAAACTACTACAAATGGTGGCATGAAACAGCAGAAATGTATTGCTTCACAGTTCTGGAGGCCACAAGTCAGTAATCAAGGTGCCTAATAGGGCCACGTTCCCTCCGAAACTTGTAGGAGAATCTTCCCTTGCCTCTTTCTAGTTTCTGGTGGTTTGCTGGCAATCTTTGCCCTTCCCTGTCTCGTGGTGCCTCTTTTCACACTCTGTCTTGTCCTATGCCCTTCTCTTTGTGTGTGTGTGTCCTCACTTGGCCATCAGTCGTAAGGACATGAGTCATACTGAGTTAGGTTAGGGCTGGCCCTACTCTACTAGGCTTCATCTTTATTAACTACATCTATTTTCAAACAAACTCATATTTGGAAGGGGCCTGGGGACTAGAACTTTAACATACCTTTGGAGGGACAAAGTTCAACCCTTAAACAAGTGTAGTAGATTTATTTGTAGGAAAGTGGATGCACCTTGAGACCATACTTTTAAGTGAAGTAAATCAGACACACAAGCTTAAATATTGCATGGTGTCTCTTACATGTGAAACCGTAATTATGAATAAATAGCAAAATACAAGATAGATAATAGGGAGTGGAGAGATAGATCTGTCTCAAATGGGAAGAAAATAGAGAGATGAAGGGAGTGGAGGGAAAGGGTATGATAAAAGGAATTAAGGTGTGTTGTGTACATGCACCAACTCCACACAAGGAATGTAAAGATTATGTACCGCAAATATGTACTAACAAAAGTTTTAAAAGTGTAGTAGATTTAGATAGAACTGTATTCAAATCCCTGAACAAGTCATTTAACCTCTCTAAGCCTCAGTTTTCCAATCCATACTTTAGGACTCCTTTGCAGATTAGTCAAGGGATTGTACATAAGATGCTTAGAAAAAAATTTAGCAGGTGGTAAGTCTTCAATTAATAGTAGTTTTTCTTGGTTTTATATTTCCAAGTCAGTCTACTAAACATTATAAGAAGTGCAAAGAAATTAAAAGTTTGATTTTGAAGAAATCTACTTAACAGTAAAGAAAATATCACTGTAATTTATAATCTTGATTCCATATGACCTTTCAACTTGCAGCAGTACCACTTTCTGTCCCACTTTATAACAAAACTCCAAAAAGCGCTGCCTAATTTTTAAAAAACTTTTTCTCTTTCCTCTCATTCCTCCTTGAATTTACTATAATCAGACTTTGCCCAGGAGCTGCTCTTGTCCAGGTTATCGATACCTGTGCGTGGCTATCACAGTGGTCAGTTTGCAGTCACTTTACACAACTCATCAGCTGTATTTGAAGCCTTTTTTGTGAAACATTTTTTCACTTGACTTTGGGGGAAACACTCTTTTCAGTCTTCCTCCTTCCCCCTTCCGCTTCCTACCTCAGTAGCTACTCCTCAGCCAATTTTCTGTCCTGTCACCGTGATTCCTTAATCACAAAGCATCTCCGAGGTCAGTTTTTAGAAATCTGAGCTCCATTTATCTTCACTCTTTGTTCTGCAGCTGTGACCCCCTAACCTGAACTGCCTACTCCCATTTCCAGCTGCCTCCCTGGCACCTTTCTTCGTGGAGCAGCGGGCATCTCGAATACAGCACAGCCAAAATCACACACTTGACTCTCTCACCCTGACCTCTGTCGTCTTCTTCCGCATCATCATCTAGCAAATAGCACTTTTTTCTATGTGCTGAGGTTTGCAGATCTGTTAAGATGGGTATCTCTACCCCTACCTCTACTATTACTATGTGAAGGTCTTTTTAGTATGTGAAAATGTTCAAAATCCTTTCTTCTAACTTTTAAAAATGTGCAGCACACTGTTACTTGCAGTCACCTCATGTACCTGTGATTACATTCTCTTTCCCATCTGCAATGTTGTTTGTGCTCTTCCTTGTTTATCTGGCTTGAAAGAGATGGTTTCTTATTTTAGGATTTAAAAAAAAAATTGTCTTATCTTCTGTTGGAAAAGAACTCGACTTATCAAATCTTTTTTTTAATTTAATTCTGTAATTTCAGCTTTTCTCATCATCAATTCTGCAGTGCTGCTTCTTTTTATAATTTGGTGGTTCATGGCTGCTCCTTAAACAAATGGATTAGATCATTTTAGATCACTTACAGTCAGTCTCTTTTGCCTTTGTTTCAGGCTATAAACAAGCATAAGGCTATGAATTTTTCCTCGTAAAAGCTGCATCCCAACAGACTTTACATATACTGTTCTTATTGTCATTATCTTCTAAATCATTCTAAATTTTAACTTTTGATCATTTAATGTTTTTAATCCGCAGTGTGATCACCAAAAAAGAAGGTGCTATGAAAGTTTATAGGTCACAGTGGTGGTGAACCTTTGGCACACCTGCTGCAATGGGTTGTTTGGATCATTGAAAGCTAAAAGGTTCGCCATCACTGTACAGGAAAAGCATCTAATACAGATTTATGGGATCAGAAAATTAAGCATAGAGAAATCAGTACTAAACTAAAACCAAGGGAAGAGCATACATAGAAAACGAGGTCACTGGCTAGATGCAGAATGGAGGTAGCACTCCAAGCCGAGAATATAGCATGTGCAAAAGCCTGTCAGTTTAGAGAACAAGGCAGGTTTGTGGAACTAAAATTAGTTCACTATGACTAGATAACAGAATATGAGGCAAAAAGTGGCAAAAGACAAACCTGATTAAGAAATAGGAGCTAGGGCCTGGAAGTGTAGCCCAATGGTAGTATTATAGGCAGCTAAGTTAGATATAAATTAATAAACAGTCAGAGAGGGACTGGACCCTCAAGGAAGTCAGCACAAAAAGTAAAGATGTCAAGATTGTGGCTGGAAGTACAAGATGGAGACACAATGACAGGCCTGCATGCCCTCCTAGAGGGCAATTTGAGATTATACTGTATGTAATTAGCACCACCTAGGCCAGTGGGCCCAGATAGGCATCAGGTGCATAGGTGGGTGACCAAAACATCCAGACCCATACTCCCCTCCTTTCCCCAAAATGCCTTGGTTCTTTCCATGTATCCCTGCTATGTGACTCATTTCCCTGTTTGATCAATATTAGCTAAATGGCCACACTTGTAATCCTATAGGTCGAGTGTAGTAATATTGTGCCCATGTTGTAATTTCGTCATATAAATTACCCCTGACAAAGAGTCTCAGTGGCCTCCCTATTCAAGATCCCTCCTGGAAATCCAGGAGCTATTCTTCTTCCCCTTATTTCCAATAAAATTCTCCTTTTTCCTTTGGTTCACAACTTCCTTCCTCAACATCCACGTTTGACTTCTAATACATCAGGAGTTACATTTTTCCTGTATCTGTAGAGGCATGCCTACCACCCCTAAGGCCCTGGATTTTATCCCAGCACCTAAAAAGAGAAAGATTGTATCATAAAGGAAGCAATTTGGACATTACTTATAAGCCTAACACAATGTGTTTTTCAGGTTTATATGTGATATATCAACTAAGCTAATTTACAGACTTAAAGTATGTACCCTGCAATTACTTTCTCATTAAACATAGACATATATTGTGTCATCCACCCACATGTTTCTCTCCTTCCACCTTGTGGTCTATTGCATATACTTCTGATTAGATAAATTTGATTGGGACATGGTTTACGATAATTCATGAAAATCCTAATGATGTACTCTGGTTGCAAATGTCAGATACATAAGCACAACACCTCCCTGACTATGAACCCTCCTTCTTCGTTTCAGCCAGTCATCTGAGTACTGTCTTTTGAAAATGCAGGGAGGTGTAGCGGTAGAGAGTATTACCAGAATGTCATATCTTGAAAGTAAGTTATAAAGTCAGCCAGTGCCATTGTTCATTTTATAGGCAAGGTGACAGAACCAAAGAGATGAAGAGACTTACTTTATTTTAAGAGGCAAGAAGAATTTTATTAGGCAGGATTTAAAGTAGACACTCAAAGAAAGTAGAGTGCAGGCCCTCAAGAGAGAGGCTTATTATAGTCTACAGCTGGGAATCTTTATTGTTTTGGGCAGTAAGATTTGTGAATCTATAAAAAGTTTGAGCTCAGTTTAACCCTGGTAGGCAGATAATGACTCATTTTACAGGCGAAAGGATGGCCCATTTCCAGGAGAAAGGCAAGGGCTGGTCTTTTGTTTTTTAAGATGGTTAGCTAAACTAGAGTCATTTGTATGTAAATGGATGTTCCTTGAGAACATACTTTTAAGTGAAATAAATCAGACACTCGTGAGTACACATCAAATTGTTTCTCTCATATGAGAAAACATAACTGTAAATAAGGACAAAGAGGTGTAATAGATATTATATAAAAGGAAGATACTATACAAAGAAAAGGAGTACTAGAAAGAAAGAAGGAGGAAAAGCAGAAAGGCAACAAAGGAAAGAAAAGGGAAAGGGAAAATATGGAAAATTATGAATAAACCTGCTGTAAGTAGGGAGGGAGGGAACAGAGGGGCGGGGTGGGGAAGAAGGGGGAGAACCAAGATGCATCATGTACAGGTACAAAATAAATGTGATGAATGTGACCATTATATGTAAAATGTACCAATACATGTTCTTGGTTTAAAAAAAAAAAAAGATGGCTAGCTAAGATGTTCTGCCTAAAAACATTCTTTGAAACCTTTTATTTACTTTATTGACTAATTTATAGACATACAGTATGTTTAAGGGATTTGGGGTGTGATGGGGCTGGAAGAAAAGAAGTGTGAGTGAGTCTAGGGAGTACAGTACATGTATGGATAGCCTTGGGTAACTTTGATTGTATCCTGAAGTTGCAGTCTTCTTGCAAGTAAAATTTATAAATTGTGGTTTTCCTTCCTACCTTGTTCATTTCTTCTGTACTACCTCACCTGCTCCCAACACTTTGGCTCCTTATCCTCAAGGGATACAGAGGTCTTTGGCCTTTGGCCCATCCTCTTAGGACTGCTTCAGGCTGGAGCAGGCACTGACCCTGCCTCTCCAGGAATCAAAAGAAGAGACTGTCTTTCTATGACATGTTCTGTCTTAGGCAGAAAACTCTATAAAGGGAAGAATGTTTATTAGTACCTACTATAACCAAACCTACAGAGGTGAGCTGTGCTTTATACCACTCCCACCTGCTTTCGCTCCTGTTTCTCTCTTCCTAGTTATCTTAGGCTGCTAGGGCATCCAACAAAATACTATAAGCTGGGTAGTTCAAACAACAGGAATTTATTTTCTCACATTTCTCTTAGTCTAAGACAGGATTCTGGTGAAGCCTATATTTCTGGTTTGTGGACAGTCAACTCCTCACTGTCCACGAGAGAGAGAGAGAGAGAGAGAGAGAGAGAGAGAGAGAGAGGGAGAGAGACAGAGAGAGTGAGAGATCCCAAGGGTTTCTTCCTTTTCTTAAAAAACATAAATCCTATCAGGTTAGCACCCCATGATTATAACCTCATTTAACCTTAATTACCTCCTTAAAGGCACTACTTCAGTGGGAATTAGGGCTTCAACATATAAATTTGAGGAAAACACAAATCAGTCTACAACTAATAATACTATTCCTAATAATACTATTCTTCCCATCCTTGCACCTCTCATTTCTTAGTACACTAATTCCAACTCTTTTTTCTATATAAATGATGACATATAAAAGTGATATAGTGAATATAAGAAAATGTATTTGGAAAGCAAAAGAAAAGTCCTCCAATACAGTATGAAGTTTTCTCAGTATATATAAAAAGTCATGAAAAAATATTTTGATTAAAAGTACACTTAAATAAAACAGTGTGATTTATGGATACTTAAAATAACACCAGCTTTTCTCTTTTTCTTCCAGATTATCAGGGGAATATTGTGATAAAAATGGAAAATAATATAATGTTTTATTCCAAGAGTAATACTAAAGATGCGCTAAAGCTACATCTATGGACAAATGATGCAATAAAATCATCATTTTGTGTTAGTGCATCTGCTCCAGTATATCTTGTATATGTTTTTGACAACAGGACAATACAACCACAGGAATATCCCTTAATACTGGAATTACAAAGTGTAGCTTTCAAAATGAAAGAAAAATGCCCATACATGATGTTTCATGATAATATTTCAGATTCTTTTTACTTTTTGGACAAGGGAGAGAACCTGGGAGTTTGGGCTGAAATAATCTACCCAGAAAATACTGGTCTAGATATTATTATGAAAGCCTATGGTCCACAAGTACTAGAATATGAAGAATCTTCTCACTATGAAATCGCCTTAGGGTACTGCACTAACACCCTGGTGAGTTAATATCTTATATTTCTTCATTTGATTGTAATGAATATAAAAGTATAATACGTAATGTTTATATTTTAATATATAGGTATCACTTGTAAGTTTAGGTAGGAAAATGTTGAGGAATGTGTGAGTTTTTAAATGAATTAGAATATGATAAGCCATTAATTCCTGAGGACGAGAACAGAGACCACATACAGTCCCAAAATTCAGGCTGTCATGACCCACCCAGACACCCCCAGAAAGGTGCTTGATGTCTCTCAACCAACGCAGTTGACAGTCAAGGTTAACCATCCTAGGCTGTTACAACAAAAATAGCTTAACCTGGTTGGCTTATAACACCAGTAATTTATTTCTCACAGTTCTGGAGGCTGACAAGTCCAAGATCAAGGTGCCAGCAGGTGGCACCTATGTCTGATGAGAGCATGCTTTGTCATACGCAGGATCTTTTTACTGTGTCTAGACAAGATGCAAGGGGCAAGGTGGACTCCTGGGGCCTCTCATATAAGAGCATCAGTCACATTCATGCAGCTCTGTCCCAATGACCCTCCCTTCTAATACCGTTATATTTGTGATTAAGTTGCAACATAGAAGTTTTGGGGGAGCACAAAGATTCTGACCTTAGCACTGCTATTTAATTACATGTAGAAATATTACAAATACATACAGTACACTCAAATCACAAGCCCAAAGCCAGGTGTGGTTTCACACACCTGTATTCCCAGCTATTCAGGAGGCTGAAGAAGGTGGATCACTTGAGGCCAGGAGTTTGAGGTCAATCATGACAACATAGTAAGACCTTGTCTCCATGAATTAAAAAAAACTGGCCCCCCAAAAGCATTATACATATTATAAGAATACCAAGTTACCCAAAGATATATATCAGACAAATGTACTTGATATATGATATGGATGTCTCTGGAACGTATATGTATATCTCTATATAAGCCACTATGTATATATCCATATATATACACATTTGCAATTCAGCACTTCAGAATACTAGTTATCATCAAAATATATAAATTACTAATGATAATATAACATTAAAATTTACATTTTAATAACATGGTGAATTTGTCATTTAGTATCCAGTGACATTGAGCAAGTTTTCCAATTTCTTGATGGCTTAGTTCTATCATCTGCAAACTGAGCGTGCTAATAATGATATCTACCTTATAAAGTCTTGTAAGCATTAAATGAGGGGCTGGGAGTGTAGCTCAGTGGTATAATGTTTGCCCAGCATGCGTGAGGCCCTGGATGCGATCCCCAGCAATGCAAAACAGAAAGGGACTAAATGAGTTAATATATTAAAAACTTTTTTAAAATTTGCTATGTAGTAAACACTATTTGCATGCATGACTATTCTATCACTACTACCATCATATTTCATCTGCTCTAAGGCACATGTCTTTTTTCATACCTAACATCTCTAAAATCGAGATGTTTTCTTTCCTCATTGCACCACTTTGAACCTCCAGGACAGTGTTGATTAGAAGAAATAAAAATGGAGATACTTGCCTCCTCACCCATCAGAGAGAAAGCATTCAGGCTTTCATAAGTGTCTGTTTTGTTTTGTATTTAACATAACTATATCAGCTTCCTTCTTCTTTTTCCAGCATTTCTATCTTTTAATTTTAACATTTCGTTTGCTTTGTGTTTTATATGTATTTCCTAAGTGCACTAATTACTGGTGTTTTTAAATTTTGTTTTTGTTTTTGTTTTTTGGTCCCACCTCTTTGGTTTTTAATCAGAGCATGTGGACATCTATTTGCACTTAATACAATTCATAGTATATTTAGGGGCTATCTTCTATTTATTTGTGCCTTTAATTTTAATCTTCTTGCATACACTTTTAGGCTTTCCTTTCCCCCTCCTATTGGTTTAGCAGTTGTATATTTTATTTCTAGTCACATTTCTTTAGATATTATTGCATGAATATTTAATTTATATAAGTCTAAATGTAATTTAAAATTTTACTCCTTTTCCAATTCATGTCTTATTGTAGCCATACATTTTAATTATATCTTATTTTTACACTAGTAAGTAATGTTATTACATTTTTATACAGCAATGCATATTTACCCTGTTTTTATCTGGGTTGTTTTTTTTTTTTTTTTTTTGAAACAGGATCTTGCTATGTAGTTCAGACTGGCCTTGAACTCATTATGTAACCCAAGCTGGCCTCAAACTTGCAGTTGTCTTCCTCGAGAGGCTGAAGCAGGAGGATGGCCATGAGTAAAGGGTTAGTCTGGGCTGCATAGTGAGTTCAAGGTCAGCTCGGGCTACATAGTGAGACCTGGTCTCAAAAAACCAAAACAACAACAACAACAACAACAACAACAAAAAGCAAGCAAGAAAGAAAGAAGATAAATAATTTTTAAAAGCACATGAAGATATTATTTTATTGTTTTGGGGCTTCCATGGTTGCTGTTGAGACATCACTTGTAATCTTAACTCTTACCGCTCAGGGCATTTTCAAAATTTTATTCTTTGCTTTCTACAGCTGTATTATGATGTGTCTATATGGGGGTTTGTTTTTCTTTTCCACATTCTGCTTAGAACTTCCTGGATCACTTGAAGGTGCAGATCATTATTTTCATCAGATATCTTGTCAAATACTTTCTAAACCTCTTTCTTGTCTTGTCTTCTATAACAAAAATTAATATTATGTTAAATGTCCTTAATCTATTCTTCATGAGTCTTTAATTCTCTTCTGTATTATTCATTGTTTTACCCCTCTGAGATGCATTCTTAAAATTTTTTCTAATGAATAGTCCACTTGAGTACCTTTTTTGTTGTGATATTTAATCTATTGCCAAAATTATATTTGTCATTTATGAAAAAAGTATTCATTATTAAAATTATATTTGATATTTGTGTATTTAACTTGATTGCTGTATTTTAGCTTCTAGAAGTTTTATTTTTTCCTTTTAAAAATATACAGACACGTTATGTAGTTTCTTCTTCTCTAAAGATTTGCAAGCTTGTTATTTATCCCTGCAAAACTAATTATTTCTTCATTACTTTTGAAACTGTAGTTCTTAGCTAGATGCTTGCATTCACAAATGTATTTTAAAATAGTTCCGTAGTATAGGTTTTTCAGTAGTTAAAATCTAAAAAACACACATATATGTAGGTTGAATTGCAAACCCAAGTCTGAACACCATTTCAAAAGCAGCAATTATCAAAACTTGGAGATTATGGCTAGTTTTTACAAAAGGCTATGTAAAATTTTTAGAGCCTGATCATAAGCAAGAGAATTCTCATAAAGCTATTTTTATCATTACACATAAAGAAAAGGATAACATACAATAAAATACAGGAGTAAATCTGACCATTAGTTCTTTTTCCTGGACATAGAAGTACATTTATTTTTAATTTAATGAACTTCACAACCTTCAACCTCATCAAAACCGATTGTATATTTTGTGTCATACTACTTAGCATCTTGCACCTTTTAAATAATTTTTACCACTATTTTTATAGGAGCATAGTCTGTTCTAATCAAAATGGATTAGCTGAACCAAGTTTAAGTGATCCCTCACTAAAGGATATAAATAAACGCACAAACACAAAACTACCAAACAGCAAAATAGGGCCATAAAGATTGTACTTAGTATACTTGTAAAAGATACAGCTTATAATTTTCTGTCTCTACTATCAGGTATGTTCTGTAAATTTCTCTTATTCTGAGCTGACAGCAACCTTATGGGATGTTGAAGTAAAACATGTCCCAGAAGGAATAAAATAGCAAGGACTTATGCAAAATGCAGACGAGTATTTTTTTTTAAATTACTCAAAAGCAACAGTGGAAAAATTCAGACAATAATTCCACATAGTCTCAGGTTTAGAGACCATATTATAACTGTAATCGAGCAAGAAATTTTTAAAAATTCAGAAGCAAGGATAACAGAAAACAGAAGAAAGTTAAGTTTTCTAAGCTCAGGAGATAAACGAAAAATAAGAATATTGCTGTTACAAAGTTAAATAAGGAGAGGGAGAGGAGAAATATAAATAAAATTATTAAGATGATATAAAATTAAAGAGGAAAATGACAAAAAATGTCACAAACATATGTATAATTGGTTTTTGTGAAATAGAAAACAAATTTGAAAAAATGCTGAAAACATAATTTTTTTACTTAAAAATTTGAATGTCTTGGAAGTGTATATTGTGGCCTATTAAAATTTGGTTTACAGTGATCAACATTATTACACATCTTAATGAAGGCATGTGGAAAGCCAAATACTACTAAAGTTGGGTCCCCCATGCCAAATTTCTGTGCTTTTCATAAACTTTTACATTTTCTTTTTCAGTTCATGACTTTTTATTCAAATGCCAATTATGAAGGAGTAGATGATTACTTAAACTTTGAGTAAGTATGACTTTAAAAGAATTTTAATATGCTACTCAGGTTAATAATGTGTAGGTACTTTTATTTTAATGGCCTCGTTTCCTTTTAAATATCCAAATTTTGCAGTGGAAACAGATGTGAAATTAGTATTTAACTGTACAAAACTGTGAAATACACCTTGTAGTTCAATAGAAAATGACCTATCTGAAGATTGTCGTTCACCCTAATGAAAATGCAAACAAAGGGCTTGCGCTAGCCAGCTTTGCATCTAGAACAAATAGCTGAGGCCATTACCTTATGATGAGGAAAAAGTTGATTTTGGCTCATTGTTTTGGAAGCTCAAGTTCATGACTGAGTGGCCCTGATGCTTTTGGGACTGTGGCAGGGCAGCACAGCTTGGCAGGAGCCTGTCGTGGAGCAAATCCCTCACCTAATGAGCCAAGCAGCAAAGAGGAAGAAACCGGTCCCAAATCCCCTTGCCAAGTTCACCTCCCATGACCCAGAGACCTCTCCTAAAGGTCCATTAGCTCCCAATAGCACCATCCCTGGAACCAAGTCTTAAGTACATAGTCCTCACGGGATACTTGCCCAAACCAAAGCAAGGCCATTTCTTAATTTGGTAGTTTTCACACCTGTTTTATCATTGTTTCCCATCTCAATGTCTCTAGATGCTATTCTTAAGTAAAAGCAAAACCTCTAATGAGTTATTCAGCTTTCCATTGCTGTGATGAAATACCCGAGATGAACAACTTATAGGAGAAAAGGTTGGTTTTGGTTCCCAGGTTTCAGGCCATGGTTACTTAATTCCATTCTTTTGGGGCCTGTGGTGAGAGGATGCTTCATGGCAGAAGAGTGTGGCAAATAAAAACTGCTCTCTTCCTGGCAGCCAAGATGGGGGGTAGGGGAGGGACAGGGACAAAATACAGTCCCCAAGAGCATGCTCCCAAGACCCACTTTCTTCAACTAGATCCCACTTCCAAAGTTGCCATCGCTTCCAAATCTCCAATCAAATTATAACCCATCAGTGGATTAATCCACTATAATGTCAGAGACCTTCTTATAGTCCAATCGTTTCCCAAAAGCCCCTCTAAACATTGCTGCATGGGGGCCAAGCCTTCAACATATGAGTCTTCAGGGTACAGACCAGACCCAAACTACAACATGTAATATCACAGAAAGTCTGTGAGTAGAGTCAGATAAAGCACCATCTTTGACTCTAGGACAAGGTACCAAGCACCAAGGCACTTAGTTTCTGGAGAAGGACAACCAACATGGAATTCTGTGTGCATTAGTCAGTTTTTCATTACTGTAACAGATACCTGACAGGCTGCTCTCAAAGACTCGTGGTTTTGGAAGCTGAATGTCTAGACAGCATAGCGCAGGCTTGGTGAGTGCCACCCCTTGTCTGCATCACCTCACAGCAGATAGCAATGGTGAGAGTACAAGTAGGAGCAAGCAGATGACATCTGAAACAGAAAGCAGAGAGAGCTGGGTGGGACCAGGCCTGCTCCTTTAGTGACAGCCATCCAACAAGAATCACCAGGGAGTCTCACAAAAGCCACCACTTGATTCTGTAACCTAAGGACCTCCCACAAAGCCCACACCTGAAAGGCTGTACAGTGCCTCCCAGTATTATCATCCTGTCAACCAGGCCTTGAATTATGTGAACCTTCGGGGTGTAGGGACATGATTAAACCATACCCAAATCATAGCACTATGTGAAGGCATTTTAAGATTATCATTATGCTCTCACAACATTTTTCAAAAAAAGAGCATTTTTATCTAGGAAAATAAATCTATTTTTGTTTAATCTGCTTCTACTCCAAGTACATTTGAGTACTCACTGTGTACCAAGCACCCTCTAGAAATTAAAAATTACAAAAAGAGTAAGTATCAGAAGGACAATGTACTGGTATCCTGGAACATATCTTCAGTGGAAAATAACAAGTAATCAAACAAATGAGATAATTCCAAATGCTAATAAGTGATAATAAGAAAAGAAAACTAATGTATGACAACAGTGACAGGAAGGGTAAGAAAAAAATGATCCTGTAGACAGCACAGGAGAGGCTCGATTCCCACACGCCTGCTGGCTTTTCTCCTTATCCTTCTAATGATGGGGGTTCCTTTGGGTATTTTTTGGGTTGTTTTGGATATTCACTGAGAATTACATTTCCATAGAATGCACATCAAATTGCCTAGGATATTTTGTTTTGTTTTTTTTCAAAAAGTAAAACCAGTTTTTCAAAAAGTAAATAGCAGGTGGGGTATAAATCGAGCTTTCAAAACTTCTGCTGTTTTGAGCCCTCTCATTTTGAACACAGAATGATTCACATGCACTGAACAGTCGAGAAAGATGTTCTATCTGACCTCTCTTTGTATTCCAGTGAGATCATATGGTGTAGCTTAGTAGGGTCTAGAAAGCTAATTACTGTTCATACTTCCAAAGGTGGTATCAATAGGGAGGGAAATCTACAGGGGCTGAAGGAAGAACTGTTTTAGTGGCTACTACCTTGTAATGCCATTCAGAACGGACTGGTCAAGATGTCAGCATGGAACTTGATTGTCCAGGGAATTAGGGTGCTCATGAAATGGGAGGCATGTTGAAATGCTGATAGGATGCTCATTTCTGTTTCCCGCTATACCAATTATACGGTGGCCAAAACATGGGATACAAGAGGCGGGCCCCACTTGACAATATGACCATAGTGCAGAGTTGCTTTCACAGAAGCAGCAGCTGTTACCACCAGCACCACCCTCCAGGCCTCTAAAATTCCTCAGGGGTTCAGCCGTGTCATGTACATGGAACTTTGCATTTACTCTACAGAAAAAGAATATCATGTCTGCTGCCGTCATGGTTGTACAATAATGTGTGGGCTGTTTTTCCTAGATATGAGAACATGGGTAATGTATTCATTCAACTTCGGCCTAGTCAACATTCAAATATATGTCCAGTAACCCAGAAGGTAAGGAATACGGGCAGCGGCAAAGTGAGTAATGCAATGCTACTTCCCTCTTCTTAGTACTGTTTCACCATAAAGATAGTATCTTTTTTTTTTTGCATCAGGGATTGAACTCAGGGCCTTGCTCTTGCTGGCAAGCACTCTACCCACCGAGCTAAGTCCCCAGCCCCTAGATAATATCATTTTATTTTGAAAGCAGAAGACAGAATTTTTGTTTTCACTGAGTTTATCATCTAAAGTGGGATGTAGAAGCACATACAAAAATATAAAAATTAAAAATTATTAGTTTTTGAAAGTCTGAAATAAACTGTGTAAAGGAAAATTGAAATTAATGAGAACAACTAAAGTTTGATATGGTTTATCAAAGAAGTCTGCTGGTCATGTCCATATTTATCCTGCATTTATTCAATGAAGGAGATGCGATGGCTTATTCATTTAAAAATGTACAATATGCCTATTATATTTCTGTTTCCATCTGTGTCTAGGTAATGGGAATTACAAAAATGAGTAGGTCCCTAGAGGCAAACATAAGGTGGCTTAAAGGAGTGTGGTGTACACAGTTACCAAATAGTACAAAAGAAAGAGTGTACAATTTTGATTAGGGAGCAAAATATGAAAAGAAAGTGATATATAAAATGACAGTTGATGAATAAGCAGAAGTGCAGCAGGCTAGTGCAAAGGAAATTCCAGGACAAGGTACAGACAAAAGCAGAAAGAAGTAGGACAGTTACAGTGTGTTCAGGAAGTTCTAAGTATTATGAAATTAAACAAAAACTCTTAACAACCCCATCTACCTCGCATCTAAGATCCACGTGAAGGAGTGCCTCTTCTCGTTACTCCTTCTCAGCCTAACTAACATTCAGGAAACAGAGACCGAGCACCCACTGTACACCAGGCTGTATGTAGGGAATACAAAGCGAACCCAGCACAAGGAGCCTGTTCCTACCGGAGCAAGGCACCACGGCTTAGACGGAGCTTTGAACTGACAGCTGTGATCCATCCTTGAGCTCTGGTGGCACATGCTGCTTCCTTGTGTACCAGCAACTCCTCTATGTGCCGACTACATGACCCACCCAGCTTTGTCTGCTGAGGCAGCTGGAGCCTGCAGTCTCACAAGTTCCTGTCCCAACCCAGGTCTGTTTCCTGCCTTCACCTGCCTGACCCTGTGCGTTTATGGATGCCTTCCCGAAGCACCATGATTACCCTCCTCCTTCACTAATCCGCAGGTCCATTAGGCATCCCTATCCTGCCAAGCCCAGGCACTGCACAGGCAGATTCATCTAAACTGAGCACAGATCCCAGCTCTACCACTCACTGGCTTGGGCAACACCCCTTATCACTCATGCTCACCTGCCTTATTTGTAAGAGGGGAAATGTAAAATCTATCTCATGGGATTGTTTAATGTTTATACAGTAACTGTTTTAGTTCTAGAGAAGATTATAGACATAGAAAGAAAAATAATCTCTTTTAAGCAACATATATTTAAACCTTTACTATCTGGGTAAGACATTTGGCATTTTGCAACAGTTCCTAATGACATTTTTCTAATGACAGAGAATTAATAAAATTAATATTCCTTAAACTTTAAATATAATGCATTCCAGCTACTGGGTACAACCTCTGTTCTTAGTAAAGCTCCACAGAACTCTAATTTATTTTTTGTGCATAGTATTCATTCCACCCTGTTCTTTCTGGAAAAGTATTAAATCAGATAAAAAGGAGATGAGAATTACTGCTCCTAACAGTAGAGGTGTTTTGGAGGTAAATATTTATTTCATCAGGGCTGGACATAGTGGTACATGCCTATGATTCCAGCTACTCAGGAGACAGAGGCAGGAGAATTGCTTAAGTTCAGGAGTCTAAGACCAACCTGGGCAACACAGAGAAACTGTGTTTGAAAAGAGTGTGAACGTGTACACATATACTTATCCCACCAGGCTTTAGTGATATTTTATTTGGTTGTTTTAGTGTTACCTTTCCTCTATCAAATGCCTTTCTTGGACATTGCCAGTCTATGAAACAAACCATTGTGTCATGGTGTGTCTATGTGATGCTACTGTTGGACTTTATACTTGTCTTCTTCCTCCAAACCCCAAAGTTACCTTACAGGCAGCATCTGACAGTCCTACAGCAGGCACTGTAAGCTGGTTTCTAACTTTTTGTTGTGTTATACTACAGTATCTGCAAGTCATTTGCATTCCAAAAACAAAAACCATAGATGTGCATTTCTTTAAAAAAAAAAAGCAGTGATAAGTAACGTGTGAAATATGTATCCACAGAGCTAGGACCAGGTTTATTAACAGCTGACCCGCTGCCAGTGCAACAGGAATAACAAAGAGGCTGATATACACAATGTTACTCGATACTCTGATAAAATATTAGTCTAGCAAGTGAGGGAAAGTCAAATTAGCACCTCAGCACATTGTAGAAAGCTGCTAGCCGAGTCAAGGTACAAGTTGGTTGTAGAGCTGCAGGTAAAAGATGAGATGAAATCAATTCCCTGAGATAGAGAATGCAGAGAATCAACATTTAGGCTTCCTGAGCAGGAAGATGCAAGGATCCAAAAAGACAAAAAAAAAAAAAAAATGCGACATGCTCAAAGAAGAAAGACTAAAACAGCGAAAAGCAGTATAGCAGAACTCTACATTTAAAATGTTGCAAGTTGAGCCTCCCTACCTCAAAAACTGGCAATCTGAAATGCTCCAAAATCCAGAACATTTTGAACATCAGCATGACAATGCAAAAGGAAAATTCCACATGTGACCTTATATTAGGAGTTAAATCAAAATGCAGGTACTCTAAAAATATTTTTATAAAATTACCTTCAGGCAATGTGTACATGCAATATATGAAACAAATTAACTTTGTGGTTAGACTTGGATCCTATCTCCAAGACATTTCTTGGCCGTGCAAGTATTCCAACATCCATAAAATCAGAAATCCGAAATACTCTGGTCCTAAGCATTTCAGATAAAGAATACTCCAGTACTCCAAGTCTAAAATATTATTGCTTTTAGCTGTAGTGCTATCTTAGATGGTGTGATGCAGATGAACTGAACTCACTATCTAATTTACTTCATTTCTAGGTGTTTCAAATTGGTGTTGGCTGTGACCCTCAAAAATTTATTGGAGTTAAAGGGCAAGTATATTTCCACTTGGCTTGCCTTCTTCTTTAAATTGTAAAACAAATGGTGCACTAAATAGTAATTACTAGTGATAATATTAGCCCAATAACTGATATGTCCATGACAAAATCCAAAATTGAATTGACATCAGTGTCTAATTGCAGTTGGCTTGAACTTATTGTCAAGTCAAATACTACATTTAAATCATACTAAAGGGGGAAAAATTAATCTTCATTTCAGCATCTCTTTATTCTCTTTCTCTTTTAATAAACCAATTTCTATCTTTCATCAATACTTCTCTCAGCTCTTCAGTCCACAGCACATTCTTAGAGAAATGAGAGAAAGAAACCATTATCTCTGTTTTCCATCATACTCAACTGTCATAATTTCATTTCCTTTAGAAAATTGCTTACACCCTCATCAGAAAAGCCTCAGCTTTCTGCACCATTTTCTATGAGAAGGTTGCTGGAGCCACCCTAACAAAACTAGAAGTGGTTCCTTCAGAGACACCTGAAGTATGAATTTCGTTGGCTTGGTTACAGCTCACAGTGAGGCACACGGGACGGTGTGTCTTTGATTTGCCACAGCTCTCATTCCTCCGTGTGGCAGAGAATCGAGGTGAACACACAAATCTGCCTGAGGTCAAATGTATAGCAGAAGCAATAATGTCTGATTCCTTTCCTTGGGTTAGGAGTGAGGTGACAGCGGGGTAACAGTGACACTCATCTGATTATTTAGGAAATGGCTTGCTCTCATCCAAAACAAATGTCAAGTCTTCCATAATTCTAATCGTCTTTTGATTATTACTGAGTTGTAGTAATCACTTGCTGGATTGATAATTAAATATTCCCATCTCATTAAGCATTTCCTAAATTTGCATTTTCTAATAGCTTTGCACCGATGATTCCTTCTCCAGGAGACACAAAACGGCCGGTTTACACAGCCAACACCATCCTTGCATCTGCAGGGGTTTATGTCTTTGCTCCTCAGAGTAAGGTAGATGGACCCACACTGGCATCACCTGAGAACTCGTTAGAAATCCGGAGCTCACGCCTCATTCAGACTCAAAATCTTCATTGGATCGGTATTTCCAGGAGATTAGTAGGCACATTGAAATTTAAGAACAATTACTTTAAGTAACAGGTTAGCAGAATCAATTCCTAGGGTTGGAGATTTAGCTCAGTGGTAGAATGCTTGCCTAGCAAGCACAGGGCCCTGAGTTTGATCCCCAGCACCACCCCTGACCAAAATCAATTCCTAGTTCCATCACATGTAGAATTCCTTTTCAGGCCCCTGATTTCCATCCACAGTGAGGTGTAAAGCACCTTGAACTAATCTATTTCTGGGTCCAGATTGTCAAGCTCAGTAGTTCATCAGAATCACTTGAAGAGCCAGGAGGGCTGGTGCATGCCTGTAGTCTCAGGTTTTAGGGAGGCTGAGGCAGAAGCATTGCAAGTTTGAGTGCCCCTGGGTAATTTTGCGAGACCCTGACTCAAAATTTTAAAAGGAAAAAGGGGCTGGAGATGTAGTTCTGTGGTAGAGCATCCTTAGGTTCGATACTTGGTACTGGGGGAAAAAAAAATCACCCAGAGAGCATGTTACGAAACACAGATTTTAGGACCTAACTCTGGGTCTCCTTGTCAAAACCCTAAAAACAGCTCTAGTGTCTTGGTCTCGGGTTGCAGAGGGCTTAAGGTTTTCACAGCTACCGAGGAACCGCACGGAGCATCGGGGAGAGCCAGGCTGAGCTGGCGATGAGGGAGAGCATCTTTTGGGGTCCAACGTGGATTCAGGGAGAGTGGTGTTGTAGACCTCCAGTGTCTATTTAGAATAATGGTGGCAAGAATTCCTTCCAAGTTACCTTGAAAGCAACCAGCTGAAATGACCAAATAAATAACATACAAAAAACTCAATCATTCCTAAACCATTATAGCCTTCTAGCTACATGAGCCCTGATAGAAATTATGTGAATCAAAGTATACATGATATAAAGGGGCAAAATAAAAGATAGATAACAGGAAACAAAGAGGATGGGGCAGGGAAGGGGAAGTAAGAAGAACTAAAATGTGTTGTGGAGCCAGGCATGGTAGCCCACGCCTATGATCCTAGCACTTGGGAGGCTGAGGCAGGAAGATCGCCACAAATTCAAGGCCATCCTGGGATACATGGTTCAAGGACAGCCTGAACTGCAATGCAAGACCCTGTCTCAAAAAAACAGACAAACAAAAAAATTTGTGTTGTGTGCGTGTACCAATTTCCCACAATTAATGTAATCATTATGTACTGCAGACATGTACTAATAAACATTAAAACGTTTTAAAAAAGAAATTATGTGAATCCTTAAGATAGGTTCTTAGCTACACAATGGAGTCTCCAGTAGCAACTAGAAATTTTGCGTTTTAAACAAAAGTTTATGTTGTAAAATAAAGTCCAAATAAATTTGTCTTAGGGGCTGGGGATTTAGCTCAGTGATTAGAGTGCTTGCCTTGCAAGCACAAGGGCCTGAGTTCGATCCCCGGCACCACAAAAAAAAAAAAAAAAAATTTGTCTTCATTTTGATACATTTTCTATAAATTTATTTTTATGCTTGTATGATTTAGCACAGTCCCCCCTTCCCTTTTTTGTGGTTTTGGGAATTGAACCCAGGGCCTTGCACATGCTAAGCAGTTCAGCAAGCATTCTACTGCTGAGCTGCATCCCCATCCCTTTTATTTTATTTTGAGACAAGGTCTTCGCTAAGTTGCCCAGGCTGGACTTGAACTTGCAATCCTCCTGCCTCCACTTCCCAAGTATGTAGCTGGGATTATAGGCATGCACCACCACCCCAGCTTGAGTAACATTTTTACTCTGACGAAATTCACATATATGTGAAAGTTGCTATTTTAGCTATTTTTAAATGTACACTTCACTAGAATGATGTACTTTCATGATGTTGTACACTTAGCACCACTATGCAGTTCCAAAATATTTTCATCACTCCAAAAGGTACCTGTACTAGCGAGCAGCCATTCCCTGTGCCCCTTCCCACCAACAGCTGATGACCAGTCATTTCCTGTCTCTGAATTTTCCTAATCTGGACAGTTCATAAATGCAATATATAAGATTTTGTGTCGGCTCCTAGGCACATTGTGTGGTGGCACTTATCATTAGTACTTCCTTCCCTCTTACAGCCGAGTAACATCTCATTGTATGAATATGCCACATTTGATCCATTCAAGTTCCGGAATGTTTGGAATCTTCCTACCTTTTGGTTTTTGCAAATAGTACTGCTATGAATATTTGCATACAAGTGTTAATGTTTGAGCATCTGTTTCAATGAAGTATTCTGTTATTAGCTAGGAGTAGAATTTTTCTCTGAGTCACATGGTAATCCTATGTTTAATTTATTGAGGAAATACCAAACTATTTTCCACAATGGCTGCACCATTTTACACTGGTACCAGCAATGCAGGAGTGTTCCAATTTCTCCACATCCTCTCCAAGACTTGTTCTTTTCTATTTTGGGTTTTTTCTGTTTTTCTTTTTATTAGACAAGGAAAAATTACACATACTTACTGTGTACAACATGGCATTGTGAAGTCATTGTGGAATGATTAAATCTAACTAGTTAACATACACACGGTTATCATTTTGTGGTGAGAATACATTTATTTTCTTAGCATTTTTCAAGAATACAATATACTGTAGTGTAAACTACAGCTATCATGTTGTATAACAGATTTCATTTTATTCTTCCTATCTTAGTGAAATTTTGTATCATTTGACCAGCCTTTCTCCAATATCCCCCACCACCATTTTCTATAAAGGGGGGGAGAGTTAAGACAGGCTCTTGCTATGTAGTCCAAGGTGGCCTCAGATTTGTGATCCTCCCACCTCATCTTCCTAAGTGCTGAGATTACAGGCATGTACCACCACACCAAGCCTCATTTCCTATAATTTTTAAATAAATATGCATAAAATATAAGAGATAAATCAATAAATTTCAAAGTCCAGTGTCTTCAGAAACATATATATGCTTGTTTGTTTTCTGTTTTTTTGAGACAGGGTTTCGCTATGTAGTTCAGGCTGGCCTTGAACTCACAGCAATTCTCCTGCGTCAGCCTTCCAAGAGCTGGGATTACAGGGGTGCACCACTACGGCCGGCTCAGAAACATGTGTAAAATTGATTTTTAAAAAGTAGAAATGCTAGGACTGCAAAGTTACCCCAGAAATTCTAATTCAGTAAATAATAACTCTGTGACACTCTCTAGTTTGAGAATCACTGAATTAAATGATTAAATGTTTGTGCAGATATATAAGAAATGATGCTCCAACTTCATTGCTTTATTTTTCTAGATTTAGTAAAACAGCATGTGTTCACCATGAATTTTTTTACGACATTGACAAGTAAGAAATATTTTATAAGATAAGCACCGGGCTTTATGTTAATGTAATAATATTAATAGTAATTTACAACCAGTACTTATTAATCAAATTCCTATTAGCATCCACGTGTTTTGCTTGACATTGTGAGGTTGGTTTTAGCATTAAGCAAAATGTATAGATCCTATTATTACTCCTCTCTGAGGCATACAAGAGAAAGATTTAGTCATTGTCTTCTCCTTCAATATAATTGGATAAACAAAGCAAGCCTCGTTTGGTTTCAAATTGCACATTGTTCCCTCTAGTTTAAGGAAGACAAACAAGAGTATCTTTTTTCCTCCATCATTTTTCTTTAATTCTTCATTAATGTACTTATAATTTACAGATTTAGTAGGAAAGTCCTGATATCAACTATTCTACTAACTGAACTTTAATGCTACCTTTTGCATTTAATTTTATGTATATTTTTAATAACATGATTTATTGACAGTACAACTAAACAAAACCCAACTTTTGTCTTTGTAAGAGAAAGATCATTATTAAAAATTTTTAAATATTTATTGGGCTGTCAAAGTACAGAAATTCAGTCTCTGACATATTTATAAGTCTTTGAAAAAGCTGTGAGATTTTCTAACTGTATTTAATTGAAATAAATGAAGGAATATCTAACCACCAGGCATAGCCCCAAAAAGCTGTGATGAAACCACAAGGCAGGAGAGGGGGGAGTCCCAGGTTGCAATGCTTAGTGAAGGCAGTGGGTAAAATAGAAGGGCTGAACACAAAATGTTCAGTGGTGGAGTCACCTCCTTCCTGTGTCTATGTTGCAGCCAGACCTCTTGGGAAGAACATGAAATAGGCCATATGCCCTATGCTGAGAATTTCCTGAATCCCTCCCCTGGAGCATGGTTAAGACATACAGAATGTGAGGGTGGTGATGACTCAAGCTGGAGAGCTGACAAGTTAAGAAATATGTGAGGGAGGGTGGTTTTGAAGGAAATAACCCTGAGTTCATAAATGGAAAGGATTCCATGATAGTGAGAAATCTGAATTACAAAGTAACTCAAGTTTTAAAACACACATCTATTGTTACTGATTCTAAATACCTCCTGCTTTCATCTATTAATAGTCTAGGAAGAACTGCACTGAAATGGTGCAAGGTATGTGGGCTTCATAATCATGCATCCTTCTCAGGAATAAAGCAAGGTTTGCTACCTTAAAAAGCCTCATATGATTTCTGAGAATGGTGCCATATTGTCTTAAGGGAGGACAATCATTTATGCCTTGTTGGTTATTGTAAGAATGGGTTAATATGTAAGAAAGTATGTGGAAAATGCCTGAAACATACTAAGCACTCAGTAGTTAATAGTCATGTTCATGTGTTTGGCATTTCTTTTTTTTTTT
>PVJO010019313.1:0-34588 GCA_004026905.1 Hystrix cristata | reverse complement strand
TTTTTTTTTTTTTTTTCAAGTATTCATTGGCCATTTTTACTTCTCCTGAGAAGTAGCTATTCGTTTTGATTGCCCATTTTTTTTATTGGGTATTTTATTTCAGGGAGTCTATTTTTTGAAGTCCTTATATATCCTAGATATTAGTATACATTATTGGTGGGAATGTAAACTAGTACAACTACTATGGGAGTCAGTACGGAGATGCCTCAAAAAAATTAAAGACAGAAATTCCATTCGACCCAGCTATACCTCTTCTAGGTATCTTCCAGAAATACTTAAAGTCACCGTATTACAGTGATCCAGGTATACTCAGGTCTAGAGCACCAAATTTACAGTAGCTAAATTAAGAGGGTGGCTTATATGCTCATCAATATATTAACAAATGGATAAACAATAGGACACACCTATATATGACAACAGATGGATCTTAAGATCATAATATTAAGTAAAATAAATCAGACACAGAAGGTTAAATCTCTCATGAGTTCTCTAACATGAGAGATCCAAAATATAAATAACTTGAAGAGCAAAATCAAAGAGAGATGGCAGGAAACGAGGAGGCAGACCGTGGAGATGGAGAATGTGGGACAAAGGATGGGGGGGGGAAGAGGGAATAAAAATGCTCAGGATGCAATATGTATACATGCTGGTCCCTTAAGATGAATGTGATTATTAAGTATCACAAACATATGCTGATAAAAATTTTTAAAAATGTTAAAAATAAATGTGACACTTAAGGACAATGGGATGAGCCAGTGCTAAAGCAAAACCAAGACCCAGTTCAGCCCCTGGAGTCAGGAGCCCGTGCTCGCTGCAGACCAGACCCCACACACCAAAGCCAGAGTGACATCGCATCGAGACCAGAGCGGCGGGGTCCTGGTGATTGTAGCAAAGAGAAGCCACACGGGGAGCTCTCTCCAGACCGCCCTGCCCATGCCTCAGTACGCACGTGGCTGCGTCAGATCAATCTTTCGCACAGTTTGAGTATCTTCATCAAAGTCCTACATCAACAGTTTCCAAAGAGGGGCAAGCAAAATAAACATGCTGACTGAGATTGCTGGATGCCTCCCTCAGCACTGACCAATGAGCTGCACGCGTCGCAGGAAGCTGAGCGGCCGGACAGCAGGCAGGTTTATTCTGCCAGGGTCCTGGGAGGAAGCCTCCGGCCAGCTGTTAGACGGAGGCAGCGCCCAGCCAGCCCACCGCAGAGCGCGGGCCAAACAAGAGCTGCCTGCTCTCAAGCCCTGGAGTCGGCAGATCCGCCCAAAACACACACCTCCCTCTGAGAGCCCGTCACCAGTTTAGGGAAACGTGGTGACCCATCTCACTGGAATGATGCGTATTGGATTAGCCTGATCTGGGCAGGATTATTTATTCTCTTCAGGTTTCAGCTTTGCTTTCATAGCTGAAGAGATTCTCCATTCTCATACCATAAAAGATCCTTCTCTGGGGTTAGTTACAAAGGCATCTATTTTACAATTTAAATACTAATAAAGTGTTTTGATTTTTGAAGGCACCTTTATTAGTTAGCTTGGCTTCCATTGAAGATATTTAAAATGACCTCAATGCATCCAAAACTCACTAGGTATTTCCAATTCTATCACTCTGCCACCAAACCCTCCTGTCTCAGCTTCCTCTGGAAAAATCAGGCAGTAAGGCCTTTCCTGCAGAGTCCTGTGAATGGTGTAACTGAATGTGCATGCGTGAGACAGCATAGCTCCTATTCATACTTGGGTTTACTCAACTGGGTTTCCAAAACACGAGAGGGAATGGAGGGTGGGATGTTCTAACTCCAAAGCCCCAACCCTTCCACAAAGAACACATTCTCACTTAATGGAAAATAAAATGAACTACTCCCAGCATCAACACGACCACTGGCAACCCTAAAAAAAACAATCGACCGCACCTTCCAGGAATGTTTCAGCACGGTGCTTAATAGCAAGAATTACAACTCTCACAGGCACATCGCGAAGTCTGAGCCCGCCACCCAAGTGAGAGCTTAGATCTTGGAAAGAGAGAAGACTCTTGATTCAGGAAAATCTTGGCATCACTCTGACTAAATAACTAAGGCACATGAGGAAAAGAAGACTCTAAAGGAGAAAACAAAACTGAGGATTTAGACGCTAAACTGGATGTAGAAGCAGAGAAAGTAGATGTGGAGGAAAAGAGAGACGAAGACAGAGACTATAGAAAAAGAGAGATGGAACAGAGAGAGGGCTGAAGACACAGAGGGAGAGTGACAGAAGCCGGAGGGAGGCAGAGGGGAACACGCGACTGTTCTCCAGCGCAGCTCGCCAGCACTGTGGCTCCCCTTTATTGTGGATCCCAGAAGACCTTGCGCACGGGTGAGTCCACCTGAGTTATAGGAACAGAATCGAGGCAAGTGGAGTGTATGGACAGCGCTTCATGCCGACCCTGGTGCACACAGTGAGCAAACACACAGCAAAGTTTATTCATGCACACTTTCTTCAGTTCCTGCGTCACAATCACCAGCGTCTTCCAAAATAGGGTCCTGCAGCCTCTCCGTGGATTTTCTCAGGGGTCTGATTTCAAGGCACCCTGTTCTATGTATAAACACGCTGTAGATGTCCCACCACCGGGCAGCATGATCATCCACCTGCATCGCATGGCCCGGAAATGAAAATACAAACAGCCGCTAACTCCTTTCCATGAACAATCACTGAATGGGAAGGAAATCCGGCATCTGCCAAACTCTCCGCAATGCAGAAAAGATGAGCAATATTCAACATTGCTTCTGCTACCTGAGGGAAGTACCTTGGGAAGGAGACTCTATCTAGATTGAAAATAACATCATTCCTACCATGGTACCCGCACTAAGTATCTTTTATCAAGTCTGCAGGCTTCCTGCGGGTTTAACTAGCTTCTAAGCAAAAGACCTAAAGCAAGAAGGTGACACTTTTATCATGGCCCTGGGTTGACCTCCCCAACACCCATGAAAATACTGAGTTTCAAAACCTTTGAATAGTTTAGAAATTTTGATCTGGCTTTGCATCTATAAAAAGTGGTTATAATGTCACTTCCCTGTAGGTTCATTTACAATTTTAATATGATGGCATATGCCTTTGCTATATAGTAGATTTTCAAACTATCGTATTTCACTTCGCTTTTGTCTTTATTTTTTATTAGCACATGTTTGCAGTACATGATGATTGCATTGCTCATGGGAAGTTGGCACATGGACCTAACACTTCTCAATTCTTTTTATGTCCCCTTCTCCTGTCTCCCTTCCTCCATCTCTTGGTCCCCTTCCCAGTTGTAAAGGATCCATCTCCCTGGTTGCTATTATCAACCTTTAATTTTTCTCTTTATTTATATTTTGGGTTTCTCATATAACAGAAACCATGCGCTATTCAACCTTGGGTGTCTGATTCATTTCACTTAACATTATGGTCTCAAGGTGTATCTATTTTAGTATTTTACTTTTCAACTTGTTTGTCTTCAGAAGTACTCCCCAGGTCAATAAAAATTGTGAAGTCATTACCTGTTTTCCAGAAAAGTTTCCAAACTTTTCAAAGGTTCCTTAATTGAAGTTCTTCACAGGTGTGAGGAAGATCAGCCTATGATCACATCGAGGATGTCATCTGTTTGCTTGATTCCCTGACTAGAGAGTAGACATTCAGGTGACACCCGAGAAAAACTATGTGTTGACTTCGGTGTTGCCGAGTAGCCAATGGGAGATCAGAGACTTTAGCGGCCAGCACCACTCGAAGTCAAAGCCCCGTGGAAAAAAAGGTGGAGGAGAATGGCGAAGGAGAAGGCAAAGGAAGGGAAAATAGAGAAACATAAAAACTTTTCTCATCACGAGTTTCCACTTCCTGGGTTTCTCCCCCTGCCACTTATTTCTCTGGGACTGAGTTACCTGTTGCTGTTCACAGAGGGAAGAGTTAGGTCATCAGAGACCCAAGCTAGTATGACTCCTCCAGGTAAGTCAGAAACTATCCCCATTTTCCACGATACACATGGACAGAGAGCTAGAGACTAAAATAGCCTCTTAGTTACTTTTCTAGAGTCAATGGTTTGCAAGAGAGCAGATTTAACACAGGACATTAACACATTATGACATTCACACTCACAAGCCAAATGCAGGAAGAGTGCAGAACATCTATCTGTGCACTGGAGACCCGAAAGACCCACTCCAGGGCTGGGAGCCCACAGCAATGCCCCATGTATGTCCATGTCTGCACTAAAAGGCGGAAGAAATCTATACTGGAGCCAGGATACAACTCTCACAGCAGAGATGAAGACCAGAGCTCCCCTGAAGTGAACAGCAGCCATCCCTGATGACAGCAAGGCCCCAAACTCCTCCTGCAATGAGAACAGCCCAATTTCCTTCTGGAGAACCAACCTTAACAGAGCTTCTCCTGGGAAACAGCAGGCGCCATCTTCCGCTTCCGTTCTCCTCTATGTTGTGTGAGCAACAATCCTCAGGTGGCTCCTGTATGCCCAGAACTGCACCAGCTCAGTCCAGCTGGGCATCCCTGCTCGAGTGGACCACAATAATAAGCCCAGCAGACCTCCGACCACACAGCAACACTGTTCTTCCACTTTCCGTCCCCAACAGAGCTCAATGGAGATGTATTATCTGTCTAATCATCTACAGATTGATAGGCACCAGTTTTCCTTTCTGAGGATCTATGAATTATCCAGGATCAATGAAGTGTAGCACACTCGAGAATCGAAGTCTTGGTTCCTTTCAGTCAGTGGAATTATTTTAGCCTGTAACTGACAGTATGGATTAATTTAATTGTCTGGAGTAGGAGAAAATCATCACCTTTAACTTAATCTTCTAACAGAGCCCAAGCTCTTGACTCATATGCCATGAAAATGAACTTTTAAGGTAGCATTGCTTCTGATCCCAAAATAATGTCCTGAGGAATTTCTTAATCCCCTTTTATACGTGAGAGAATTTTCCACAGTTACTCAGGTACGAAGTGTCAAATCTTACAGATCCAGTGCCTGAGAAACCTGATGTGAATTCTATACATCTGCTGCTATCAGCTTGTAAGTTAATGTCCGATGGCCTGTGAATGGTTCCGTAGTTGTTAATCGTATCACTAGCTAGGTAAGAGACTCTGAAAGCCATGGTGCAGACCTGCACATGTCTGTCTGCAGCAGAGAAACCCAGAAAATGATTAACTACATAAGTGGTGCCTGAAAAGTAATTTTAGCTTGAATTGAGTTGCATCCTATTGGATCAAGTAGAATTAAATTAATGCTCTTCATTGATGAGGCTATTAATAACCTTGACCTCTGTGCAACCACATGTGGCCAGAATTGATACTCTGCTCACACTGAAACCACACGATCTCTGAGCTTGAGAAAACTGTCGCTGATGACCACGCTGAGCGTAGCCACTGAAGTGATTTATCTCTGCCTCTCCCAATTTTCAGAGGTCAGAAAAAGCCAGGGGACAAAACACGGCTTTGGAGTTGGAGAGACTTGGGTTAAAATCCTCACTCTGTTGCATGGAACTGTCCAAACTCTGGCAAGTTGTGTGACATCTCTGCGTCTTTGTCTTTGAATCCATAAAAAAAAAAAAATGGTAATAATATCACTTACAGATAGAGCTGTGGGGCAACTTGAACTGGAAGAGGTACTTGACCTATGCAGTACTACAGTATTTTATTTCTCCATTTATTTTTCTTCAATTTTAGAATCGAGTGGAGTGATACTCTAAATAAGGCAACAAAACAAAGCTTTAACTCATCAGATTACACATAAAACCTCTTCCTCTGGCACACTCACACGGGCATGAGGGAATATGATAAAAGAAAAAGCTAACTTTTGATGAAGATTTGCTGCTGCTACCACAGGACTACCGTAACGATGTATAAGAATAGAGCATAGATTTAGGAGACACTGGCTGGGTTCCGTTAGAAAAGTGAGTTAATCCATAGAAACATGAAGAGTAATTCACAGCGCAGCATTCATTAGGACCCATAACCCTGGGCCATGTGGAAATAAAACCAGAAAGAGTTGAATTTATCCCTTCTCTAAGAATCAGGGGACAAAGATATCAGTGAGTATAGCAGACCAACGTCACATGGATTTTGTTCTGTGTGTGTTCACATTGTACTCTTCACTCTTGAGTATCATCATCTTCATCATTGTCTATTTGAAAAATGCTAAGTCCTCCTCAAATGCATACTTTTATGTTACAATGATGAATAAGGAGCTGTTCTTAAATCACTGTTCCCAAAGTTCCCAGGGAAATAGTCATTAAATTAGAATCGAGAAATATTAGTCTGTGTTGTGTTAGATCTCAGAAAGATTATTTTCCTTTAACTAACGCTGCATGTGCACCCTTTGAACATTTACAAATTGTATCCCCCAATAATGTGCGTCTACACCCAAATAGAGTTGGTGGGAGCAGGCCCAACACGGTCTACAAAAAGCTAACATTACGCAGGCTGACCTAAGGTTCCGAGGCGGATGAAAAGCTGTTCAGATTGAAACAGGCAAACCCCACAGAACCACACAGCGCACACTCTGCTCTACCTACAGAACAAAGCTTGACTGTACAGTGTCACATCCGGGGACAATACGGCAGGGAGAAGGGTACTACGGTATCCACATCCTTCCCCTAGAAACAGGAAATCATATAGTGCTGTTCTATGAAATTTGCTGATTTCCATAATCTAACAGCACAATGAAATCCTCAGACATTAAAAGTTACTATATAAATGAATATTCATCAACAGTAAAATTTGTTTGCAAATGATTAGTGGAAAAGTATGTCATGTGTAATGAATATAATTATTGTGTATCATAAACATACACTAATAAAAATAAGTTTTCAAAAGCAAACCCACGTACATAGATAGTGATTGCACTCCAGGAAAAATAGTTTCAGCATTAGCTATATCTGGTGAGGATGCAAGTGTTAGTTTTTCAAGTTTCTTCTTTTATTTTTACCCTTCAATTAACTACATTGTCCATTTCTATGTTGTGGTTACATTGTTCATAAAAGAAAAAAAAATACAAGTCACTTTCAATACTGTACGCGAGCTCTCTGCAATATGATTCCAAGTTGCAATCTTTATTAGAAACAGAAAACAGAGGAAGGAGATCAGAAACGCCAATCTGGATTTTGTGAAAATATATTTCCAGGGTGGTAGAATTTTGTAGAAATATCTGACTTCAACAATGCTGAAGATAATGATATCACATGATGACATGAAAAGTTCCTATATTATCAACTTGTATGGCGTGATTGTTATTTTCATTTTGTTCTGGGCACACTGTCAATGGTAAAGATGTCCTTAGGTGTCCTCAGGTGGGGAAGATTGGAGTAAAAACATATTTAGATGCAATACAGGTGACAGCATACATTCTAATGAAAATATATCCTACATGCATATGAATTACGCAGGCAGAGAATTCACAATGAAAGGAGACATGTTTGCTACCAGGATGATATTTTGAAATTATAAACAGGAAATGCCAATTAAAGAAGAAGTGACGGGTTGTGTCTTAAAATTTTCGGCTTCTTAGAAGCAAATGCCTAATGAGTGTTTCACTATTTGACATAATATTGATACACAATACACTCAGCCCCTTACATCTGAGAAATTTCCATGGCGCTTGGATTTTAAAAGTTCGGGGTACAATGTGCTTCACTTAGAATTGTTCCGAAGTTCCCGTCCTTAGAATCGTTTCTCAGGCTAGCTGTATCATCGTTCCCGAAAGGGCCTTGAGGGTAGAGTTTCATCAACAATAAGCACTTCCTAAAAGAAGATGACTTCAAACTCTCTCTTAGATAAAAAGCCACATACAAACCACTAGAGTTACAGGCCTCTAGCTTCCCAATGGCAGAATGGTGTGATAGTTTGGATTTCAGCGGAACTTGAATTTGAATCTCTTGAATTTCTAGTTCATTTATTCATGCATGTGTTCATTTATTTATGTCAATCAGTGTGCTTTTAAATTTCACAAGCTTTCACGTTCTGATCTATAAACACGAATATGATTAAAATACATAATACATGTTGAAAACTCCTCTCCCCCCAAAATGTGAAACTAGCGGGGGAGCATGGGGCAAGAAAGGCAATGAGGGAGAGCAGTTAAAGTATATAAAGTGCATGTACAAATCAGACAAAATGAGACCTATTAATCTGTATAACCAATATGCACTAAGAAAAATGTGGGGAGAAAAGGGCTGGAGATTGAGCTCAGTGGTTGGCATGCTTGCCTTGCAAGTACAAGGCCCTGAGCTCGATCCCCAGCACCAAAAATAAAAAAGAAAGAAAAGTGGAAAAAATAAAATTTTCAAAAAATTAAATCACAAAAACATGATGATAAAGCTATTGTTATGATGTGTCTTTGTAGCCACATGCATATTCATACATACAAAAAGGTTAGAGGGATTCCTGGTGTGTGATATTTACATTAGCTAAGGTGGTGGATAGAATACTAAGCCAGTACTGAAGGTGTTTGCAGTGTTTGAGGAGCTAGTAAGAGGCACTGCAACATGATGTAGAGCTTTCTCTAGAAGAAGACGAAAGACTTGTTTTTAAAGCAAAGACCAGGGGCCCGGGGATGTAGCTCAGTGGTAGAAGGCTTGCCTAGCATGGAAAGGGAACTGGAAAAAAGAGAAAAGAAAAATAAAGGCTCCTGGGTTCAATCCACAGAAGGAAGGAAGGAAAGAAAGGAGAAAGGGAGGGAGGGAAGGAAGGAGGGAAGGAAAAAAGAAGAAGATACATTTTACCAAATTAAAACTAAGAACTGTGTACACGGTCACATACAAACACACACACACACACACACACAAAATTACCAAAACTAACATGAGAAGATATTCCACAAACTGGAAAGTTACCACTTAAGCCAGCGCTACACACAGACACTGAAAACAGAAACAACGTTGCAAAATCACTTGCTGGGTTACTCAGAGCAGGGAAGGGGAGAAGGGAGCAAGGCAAGGAAGAAGGGAGAGCGAGAGGAAATCAAGAGTGACGTCAACTCATCTAGAACTGGGCTCTCAGTTCCCCTAGTGGAATCATTATTACCCTCTCTAACTGTGTGCCCTGAAATCATTCGTACCTACGAATGGCTAATCAGTGTGCCACCAAAGGATGCTTTGGAATGCTCTGTGACTCTCTAAGAGCAGTTACAAGGGGCAGAATGAGGGAAAGGAAAACAGGCCTGGCGCCAGAGCTCACACACACCAGCCTCATACGCGATTGTGGTCTTCTTAATTCTCTATTTCTGTGTCTCAGTTGCTGCGCCCGTAGAACTCAGATAATATAAAGCATGTGGGTTTGAGGAGAGAATTAAATACACTTCACATACGGTGCAAACACCCAGGACGCTACCTGGTAACAGTGCTGGGGACTGTTTACATTCTCCAGTTTCATCCACATCCGCCCATCGCTGGCTGCTACATCTCTCTCCTCTCCCAAAGTGGGGAGAGGAGCTATGAACGTTCAGGAGCCCAGAGAGTCCGGCCCGCTCAGGACCCCTCGGAGAATCTGAGCGAGCACAAGCTAGCGATTGTTCTTTTCTTTACAGAATCTCTCATTCCACCCTGGAGCCCAAAGCCACCGCAGCTCACAGCCGGAATTTCTAACGTCGGAAACATTTCCCCCGCGCTGCCCGGGTGGGTAATTCCCTGACCAGGCTGAAGTGGGGACCTTTAGAAGCGCCTCCCAGGTCTGAATGGAGTATTTTCTCTGGCTCTAGACTCCAGGCCTGGATTAACAGCAGAGACATTAGCTAAACACTGACCACAGTTTTTTATTTTCTTTTCTGTGGGATGTGCCTTGGTCCTCAGGACTGATGGTGGGTTATTTCTCTTTACATAACCATTTCTGCTCCTGAGACCGTTTAAATATTAATAGGAAAGGTTCTGTTTGTGGTCTTGCAGCCTCAGCCACCTATTGAAAAGGGCCCTCGACATGGTAAACGGGCCAACACGTCGCAACGCGGAGACGGGTGGAGATAGATTAGATTTGCACTCCAGGAAGAAAAGACAATGTAGTGTTTGACATCCGGATCTTGTCCAGCCACACATGTGTGCACACACATATGCGTGCACGCCCAGGCATTCGTGCCCATAATGCACACGTCTACACAAAGCAAGAATGAGAGACTGAAAAGGATGCTGCAGTATCAGTGATTTCCTCCAAATCTTTATCTTATTTTTTTTGCTGAGCTGACATGTTGGTTTCCATAGCAACCTAGAGTGGCCTGGATAACATGGGAAGTTAATTTCAGAGAGATCCGCAGAGCCAGCGAGAGCACTTTCAATGAAAGTTCCCTCTTTTCTCCCGGGAGCTGCAGTCCCTGGGCTGCAGGAAGAGTTAATACATGCGAATTTAGTGTCAAACACACTGTTCAGTTGCGAAAAAAAAAGAAATGCCCTTCTTCAATTTTGACATCCCAAAATTAGCGATCAGAGAGGCAGGCTTTACACAATTCAGCCTGTCTGTGGTTGACTGTGCTTAAAACAAAAGATCTGTGTGCCCCCTAAAACACGGATCGGGGCCAGGCGTGGTGGCAAGCGCCTGTGATCCCAGCCCTGGGGAGGCTGAGGCAGGACAATCACTGTGAGTTCGAGGCCAGCCTGGGCTACATGGTCAGACTCTGCCTCAATAAATAAATAAACAAGCAAATATCAAACAGGGCTCAAGTTGCTTTCACAGTCCACGGCCAAAATGAAGGTACAAAATTAAAGTGGTGTTGTTGGTGTGGGTGATACGGGCACAAACAACACAGACAGACAGGAGCACTTTAGAAACTTAAAGAGGCATTGCAGGCTACATGTCTACTTGGGTTTATAAGGTTGCTTCATAATTATGGTCATATGGGAATGATGAAATCATATACCAGTGAAATACAGCCTTAGCTGCCACGGAACAGGTATTTCTCGAATACTGGCTCCTAACTACTACATGATGAGACTCTGTGGCCGGGTAGCGATGGAGGCCTGAGCAAAGAGAAGAAGCACCAGTCTGCACCTCACACACAGAAGGGCGCTGGCGAAGACGAGCTGGTGACGATGAAGCCGCAGCTCGGGCTTAGAGCAGAGGCAGGAGGAGGGAGAATGGAAGGCAGGGTCAGCCGGGGTGGGGGTGCCTAAGGGCCAGCATGGGAAGGGGGTTTCCACAGAGGGCTCTGCTTCCCATTGTCGGGGATGAGAAACAGGCAGGGTGGGCTGGGGTCAAGGAATTAGAGGCTTCTTGGGGCACCAGCTGAGAATGAGCAGGACCAGCAGAGAGAGAGCGAGGGCTGCCAGGTTGCTAACAAGAGCAGTCCGAGAAGCTGATGCTGAGAACACACCAACGGGGATCTAGAAGATGCCACATTTGTAGCAGCACACCTCATAATAGCTAAAGCTTGGAGACAGCCCATGTGCTCAGAAGATGAGCAGATAAAGACAGTGTGGTGTTTATATACAATGGAGTACTACTCTGCCATAAACAAGGATAAACTTTGAGGCATTTTTAGGTCAACAAATGCACCATGAGACCATAACCTTAAGTGAAATAAATCAGACAAAACAGGTTTAAATATTACTTTTCTTCTGTGAGAAACCCAAAGCATACAAAAGGAGCAAAATAAATGATAGATTTTAGGAAGTAGGAAGAACTTATTCAACTGGGAAGGAGAACAAGAGATGGGGGGAGGAGGGAGGGAAGGACGGGAAGGGGATTTAAAGAAAAAATGAACTGAAGGAAAAAAATGGAAATAGAGCTTTTGCAAATGGGGAGGGGAAAAAGAGTTGGAGGGAGGGGAAGGGAAGGGGACAAAAACAAGAATTAAGATGTGTTATGTACCTGTACAAATCCCCCATGCCAAATGTGATCATGATGTACTGCAAACACGTCCTAATAAAAAAAGAAAAAAAGAAAAAGAAATGGGTAATTAGTAATCAGCTGATGGAAGTAACTGACGGAGTTACCCGTACTTGGCTTGAAAATGTGATCCTCCTGCCTCAGCCTCCCAGACTTCTGGGATTAGAAACATGAACCATCAATGCTGGCTTCTCAGGGAGTCTTCAACTGGGGCACAGATGTGGGACCCAGGAAGGTAATTCTTAGTGCTCCTAAGGCTGACTCTGCCCTTGGATATGTTCTCATAGTCACAGTGAACATTAAAAAGTCTAATTTGAATTAAAATTATATTTAAGGCACATCAAAAAAGGATACACTGTGAGTTTATTCAAGATATTTATGAAGAAGAATAATGGAGGAGAACTTGGTTTATCAGATACTAAAACATCATAAAACTCCAGCAATTGAGATTGAGTGTGGGTCATTCAGGAGGCAGAGAGCAATGAAAATATTTCGAAGTATTTGTAAACATTTAAGACATGTTGAAATGTTTGCTTTATTCACAAATAATGGCAAAGCACCTGGTTGCATTTCTGAAAAATAAAGTAAACTCTCAAATTTATGACCAAGAGAAATAGTTTCATAATAAAAGTAAATTGGAAGGATATGTGTATTGTTATATAAAAGATGAGAGAAAAGGCCTTAGCAACTATTATTTCAAGAATACAACCGCAAAGAAAACATGAATAAACTAGGTTAAAAGAAAAACCTTCAATCCATCAAAATGCCATGAACAAAATTAAAACACAATGAACTGGGTTAAAATTGCAGTGCGTATGACAACAAACTTAATCTCTTAATATATTTAAAGAACTCCAGTAAAATGCTATGAAAAAGAAAAATGGGAAAGTATGCCAAAACTGTGAATAGAAAAAGCATAAAATTTACAAATATACTCTGTCTGTGGTGTGGTGTGGTGTGTGTGTGCGCGTGTGTGTGTGTATGTGCGCGTGCGCGCGTGTGTGTGTGTGTGTAATGACGTATCATATATATCTCACTAGAAATATTTGCAAAGATAAAAAATATATTGGCAGGCATATTGATGGGTACAGGCTTTCCAGGCAACAGCTTAATATCACATACAAAACCATACTTTGGACCATAAATTCTATTTTCAAGCTTCTTTCTTATAATAGCGCAAAAATATGTTCACCAAAATGTTATTTATAAATTCAAAATTTAAGAATCTAAATTGTCCAATAATTGCCATTGTTTATTTAAACTGTGATAATTTTATATAATGGGAATATACAACCACTAAAAACAAAAAGTCCCGGGCACATTCTCTAATTTAGCATAGAAAATGTCTCTCAAAACACCACAGGTCAGCTTTCTAAAGACAGAGTTTTATCCATTCTGATTCCTAGTTCTAGAGTCTAGATTCAAGCACATTGTAGACCCTTAGCAGCGTATGGACTAAGCAGTTTTGTGCCCTTCCACACTTCCACCATGATGTTCATGCCTTGGAGCAGCCAGTCATTGACTGAACCCCCTGAAACCATGAGCCACTTGTTCTCCTTTAAATTGTGGGTGTTGGGTATTTTAACTCAGCGATGCAAAAGTTCACAATGCAATTGCTCAGAAAGACAGGTCCCTGGGAAATACCCAACAGCAACCTCTCAGAATTGAAAAGTTGTCCCCAACCAGCAAGAAAAAAGATCCTCAGTCCTATGAAGAACTGAATCCTGTCAGCAACTGGAATGAGCTTGGAAGTGGGTTCTTCCCAGAAGCTCCCAATGAGACCCCAGCAGGGCACAACAGATCTTGACCCCAGCCTTGTAGGATCATAAGAAGAAAACATAATCTTCTAGATTTGTGAGAGCAATGAGTGTTGTTTTAATTCATGCTAAGTTTACCAGAAAACTAGTAAATTAGATAAAATAAGCAGGTTACAGAACAGTACCTTCAGTGCAGTTCTTTTTTATTTATATATTCCTGTACTTGGGAGTTTACAGAAGAAACCTAGCTGATATACATGCACGGCGATGTTAACAGTGGGGTTCTGGTTGGCAAACTGAGTTAAATCAAATGCAGTTTAACCACTGGACATCTGGGTCAAATGACGACCCATTATTCTTATTATCTAAATCACATGGGAATACACTCAATCATTCTTTAAAATTGTTTCAAATACCACCTGACCACTGGAACTAATCTCTCACTGCTCTTTGTTCACAGAGAAATAGAGTCCTGGCTTTGAGATCTAAAAAACAAAACAAAACAAAACCATGGTTCAAAACCTAACTTCATTATAATCCTGGCACTCTGGGAGGCTGAGGCAGGATAATCACAAATTCAAGCCCAACCTGGACAAGTCAGCAACTTAGTGAGACTCTCTCTCAAAATTAAAAGGGTTAGGGATGTAGTTCAGAACAAAGGCTCTCGGTTCCATCCCCAGGACCCCCCATTAAAAAACCCCCAAACTTCACTACTTAGGAACTATTTAAATTTAAATGATCTAAGTAACCTTCCACAGCTTTAGTTTCCTCGAACCGGAAACCTAAATGAGAATCCTCCACAGCTGGGGTCACTGTGCCAACGCCAGGAATCTATAATGCAGAACAAGCAGCATCATAGTTGTTACTTGGCATACCCCACGGCAGGTCCTCCTTGGACTGTGGATCTTTTACTTCTCAAAGCTGAGCTGTAATTGTTTTCAGCTCGGCTTCTCCTCCAGCCTTCCTGAGAGCGTATCTTTGCATCCTCCAAGGCCTACCGTGCTTAAGCATTTCAAACTCAACTAATACATGGGTGAGGAAAAGAAAAAATACTCTATCAGGAAAATCAAAGGGTTGGCTGCTGACACAACACAGACTGCAGTCACGTGGCACTGCCACCAGGTGTCAGTAGAAACAGCGGAGCCCAACATTGCAGGATTATTCTGGGCCATCTCGGCTTCCTTCTCTGCCCTGGGACTCCAGGGACAGCACACAATTGTACTACTGTAAAGGCAGGAAGCAAACCGCCCCGGATTTGCACACCTCCTATTTTCACTCTATAGGGAAATGCTTTAAAAGCACAACTCCTGATTAACAAAGAGAACTATCCCTCTTGAGCTTGTAACCCTAAATAAAAACACAGGAGACTTCATCTGGGGACAATTCTACCTCCTCAGCCTTTTTCTGTTCCCGTCTTAAACCCGCAGCTCTCAGCCTGGGTAGGGAGGCAACAAGATGAAGAAAGTGCTGGGTCGAATTCGGATTTCTTCACTTACCCTTTTGGCATGAGAGGAAGTGTTTCAAACTTTCTGAGCTCTATCACGTGGGTAAAGAAACCCAGCATGTTACGGAGATTGTGGGCATGTGCTGCAGCCACAGGGCCTGGACAGAGGAGCGTCCTCCAGGGCCCGATGAGCTGGAACAAAAAGGAAGGGTGGCTGGGCCCTGAGGTCCCCTTCCAGAACGCTGACCCTCACCAGATGCTACAAAAGGGCTACGAATGTCATTGTCTCTCTGGCTTCCTGTGGTCTCCATAAAATCTCCACATTGAGTATTCTGGGCTCATAAAAATGTCCGCAGCCAGTTTCTCATTTCCATGAATGATATTCCCTAATGGCTAACAGGGCCACTGGCTCCTATGCTCTGTGGAAAGTCTTGGGAGCCTGGCTTTCCTCTTCCCTCAAAGAGCTGGTGCAAACGGCCCAGGAGTTGGAAAGCGGAGATACAAACTCTCTTTTCCCATGAGGAGCAACAGCACGCAGCCTCAGAGATGTGGGAACTCAGCCTCCGCTCCCCAGAGGGGACCCGTGTCCAGGACACCCCCGCCCTTGTGCCTAGCACTGTGCTGCTCCTGGGCCCCGGCACAGGTAGAGGAATAGAAAGGGAAACGACGTCTTTATGTCCAAAAGAGACCTTAGGAACTGTATTTCCTAGGTAAGGAAAGTCTGTTCTAGAAAGAAGCACATTACTTTTTTTTAAGTTAGGACTTATTTCACAGGACCAGGCACCTTCAAGGGAGCTGAGAGAGAAACAGTCAGAAGCATAAACAGCTTTAAGGACAAAAATCATCCCGACACCAGGGACTTGGCTAGGGCGTGAGGCTCTCGGTGGGCAGCAGGGACATCAAATAGGCTACCTGAGAACTTAGGAGAAGGGGCTCTTCCAGCGGCTTGGCACATAGCTGGCAGAAGCAGGGCCCTCTTAGTCATGGCTCGCAGAGCCCTGCTCAGAGGGGGGCCCCTGGAGGAAGCGGGTCCTCTGCCATCACCCACACTGACCCCACGTGAAGTGGGGCCTCCTCCAGCCCCAGGATGCTGCACCCCTGAGCTCAATTAGGCTCTTCCTGAGTGCTGGCGTATCAGGATGAGAAATATCTGATTTGTATTCACGTAATTCTATGAATAATGACACTAGAAATACACACAGAGCAGGTAGGGGGTGAGGAAGGAGGGAAGCAGAAGAGAAGGGAAGGGAAGTGGGGAGGGGAGAAAGCAGGGGGAGGGAGTGAAGGGGCGAGGGAGAGAGGGAGGAAGGAGGACAAGTATTCCAAGAGATGTTAGGACAGGTTGTGACAGCAGCATGGCAGAGCTGATTACCCATTTGCCGAGTAACTTTTGATCAATACACCTTTCTCTTCTCAGTCACAATTTGCTAATTCCTTTCAGCATTAAGTCTGGTTTTCCATTCTAGAAGTGCTTTGACTAGCACTTACGACTTTTCTTATGACTTTGATTAGCGTTCAGTAAGCGGCTGGACCATACTCTCTAGGGTGCCACGAAGGACTCAGTTCAAATCCTGGCTCCTCTCTTAGATCTTCAGCTTCCCAATCCCTAGGAATTAGGAAAACAATTCATCAGTGAGTGGGGGTTTTTTGGTTTGTTTTGTTCTCATTGTTGGGAAAGGGGGATTCACGAAGGTGACATTTGGAGTTACCATTACAGCAGCTCGTGTAATGCGTGGTCCAAGCTGTGCATTAGGATTCTCACCTGCCAGGCCCTCCTCAGATGCAGGCTCCCTGGGAAAGGAAGCCACCCAGGTCCGCTGTTTAAAGAGCATCGCTAATAGTAACACTCTGGGTAACAGCTGTGTCTTTCTTCTGTTGCACTCAGAGCTGTTGATACTGCTTTCTAAGAATGGTGCCCATTTATCTTCTTCTCCCCCCAAGATGATTTTCAGCATCCACGGTATGACAAGTTACCTGTGAAAAAGCTTAACCTGCCGGTGGGAAGGTGAGGAATTTGTGGTTCTTCTGTATTTTTTTTTTTTTGATGCTAGACTCCTCTTTTCTATTCCCTTCCTCCCCATCCTTCCCCAAACCGTATAACATCTGTACGTCGAAGTCCTACTCGCAGCTGCACGGATGTCTTCTCCCCTCCTTGCATCTGCTTGTTTGTTTTTCTTGGTGTTCGTTTGCAGTCTGCTATTTTGTATAAGCAAAATTATCCTTTCATGCCTTACCCGTTTCGACAGTATCTTCTGAATATTGTAAACGGCAGCATCTGTAGTGTTTGCCTCCTAATTATGTTTCCTGCCTCCTAATCGGAAGGGGACGCGGGCACATGGAACAGCCAGGCGGAGCCTTCTGTGTGGCTGACCTCCTCCGGGACTCCATGCAGCGTGCGCCAAGGCGTTTGGTGGTGCCAGCTTGCTGGGATGGTGGGCAAGCTTCTGCTTTGCAGGGAGGATCATAACACAGATTTAGAGGATGCTCCTGGGAACATTTTTCAAAGACGAGTCATTGTGACTCTCCAAGTATGACTCCATAAGTAGATGTATCTCTTCAGTTTCCTGGTTCCACTGAAGCTCAAATTGTTGCTTATTTTTAGCCTCATTTGGACAGCAAAATTACAGGAAGGCAGGAAAATCAAAAACCTGGACTTGAGGTGCAAGGTGGGTACTAACGGACTGTGGTGAGAGAAAGATCTGGAACCTCCTTTAGCCTCAGTTTCCAAATTAGTTACATTAGCAGCTGAACTAGGAGGTTTGTGAAATTCAAAAAAAAGGGCTGAATTGGAGTTTGGCATGGTGGTGCATGCCTGAAACCCCAGCACTCTGGGAGGCTGAGGCAGAAGGATCACAAGTTTGAGCCCAACCTGGGTAACTTAGCAACTTAGAAGACTCTTTCTCAAAAAGAATAAAAATAAAAAATAAAAGAAAGGGTTGGGAATGTAGTTCAGTGCAAAGGCCTTGGATTGTATCCCAACACTGCAATGATAAATAAATAAATAGAAAGAAGGGCCTTTGGTGAAAGGGAAGGGGACCAAGAGATGGAGGGGGAGGGGCAAGGGACATAGAAAGAATTAAGATGTGTTGTGTACATGCACCAGCTCCCCACAAGCAGTGTGAGCCACAAACATGAACTTGTAAAATTTAAAAGCGAGCAAGCAGACAAGAAAAGAAAAGAAGAGAAGAGAAGAGAAAAGAGAAAAGAAAAAAAAGAAAAGAACAGAAAAGAAAAGAAATGAGAAAAGAAAAGCTGGGGCCCATGTACTGATCACTGATGGATAAATCACAAAATCTAAGGAAACCTTTGTTTCCTTAGGGAAACAAAGCCACACCAGCCTCAGTGCTGTCCTGAGGGGGTGACAGCCCACCTGGGTGCACGGGAACGGGGTACCCTTGCTGTGGGCACAGGAGAGGCCGGCACTGCACCAGGAACACACTCCGTGCTGTCTCTAGGGCCATCTGTTCTGGCAGTCAATGGATACTGCTTGAAAGGGGCCAAAGAGTTAGTTGCTGGGCCCTGAGACTCGGCAGGTTTGTGTCAGGACCGCGCCCCTCTGCCATGAGGCGAAGGAAGAGATCCTGACAGCCAAGCTCACCCTCCCAAGCTGGGCAGGACTCGGCCAGCCCCGATGCACCTCACCAATGGACCTGACCGAGGTTCCTCTTAGGAGTTTCTCCACCGGCTTAGGAGAAAGACGAAGTCCCCCCCACGGCTGCAGGCCCTGTATGATGCAGACACTACACCCCAGCGGCTTCCCCTTTAGCTTCTCTGCTCTCCTCTCCACATCCCACTGCCAGGGCTCTTTATGGAAACTCGCTGTACATTACACACCTCCTCACGCCGTGCTCCTTACACTGTGTCCCTTGCACCCCGTCTCCACTTTTGGCCTGGTGGCTGTCATCACGCTTCGCAAGCTTCTTCCCCGGGCCTCATGACCTTGAGGGAGCCCTCCGGGAGTCCTCAAACCAGGTCCACATTGAGGCTGCGCATTCCTGGCTCACCAAGCCCGCTTCCTCCATCCCTGTCATTGTGCAATTCCTCGTTCAGTTCTGTGACTAGATCTTTACCTTTTTCCCTCACTATACAGGGCCAGTTCTTCGGAAGAGTTCTGATGCATGTCTCCCTTTCCAAGGTTCTCCGTCTTTAGCATCCACAAATCCCTGCAGTAGAATAACTCCTCTGAGAGTGTTGTGGACTAGACGGATGAAGAGCATTCTCCTGCCAAATCCCAAAGAGTCCGACATTGTGTTATCACTCTTAGCTCTTACACCATGACTTTGAACACTAAATGGCATATCGAAACACCTCTTTCTTATTCCCCCATGGCCCATTCACGTCTGCTGAGGATTACTGGATTTCGCAGTCTGGATACCAGTGCGAATTCCTGCTCTAGCTCAGCGAGGCTTTTGTGCTTTCTGTTGTAATAATTTGTGTATATGGTCACACAAGCACAAACAAAACTTCTGTTCTCTGACTGAATTCTATTTACATGACTGTACTGCCTCTATTTAAAACTTAAAATGCTATAAACATAGTTCATTGTTAAACCTCGGCAGATCCGATGTGCTAAGATTTATGTAATTCTCCAGGATAAACATTCCTACTTACTAAGATTAAATGGCTTCTCTTTAATTTAATGCACTTATTAACACATAGCAACATGGTTTATTTCATATTCGCGTGGAGATTTTTTATTTTGCAGGTTTGTGTGCAGTGCAGGAGATTGAACCCAGGGCCTTTGAACTTAACTACCCTTTTCATTTCTTATTTTGAAACAGAGTCTTGCTAAGTCACTAAATTGTTTGGACTAGGCTTGAACTTGTGATGCTCCTGCCTCAGCCTCCCAGGCTGCTAGGATTACAAGCTTCTGCCACCACATCTGACTTCAACTCCAGGTCTTTCTTACTTTCCTCTCAACTAAGACTCACACAAGCTGAGGGCACACTTATCATTTTCCTTTCTGTGAAGGAAAGGAATGTATAGACCATAGTATAATACGTTCATGGTCACCCAAACTCTCAATCCTACTTCTAGCCATTGAGTCTGCCTTTTCTTATGATTTGGCAGTATGATGTGGAATCCAGGGCCTGGTAAATGCAAGGCAAGCACTCTACCACTGAACTACACTCCAGCCTCCACCATTTTACCCTGAAAAACTTCGACTCCATCTCCCCCCCGATCTTTACCTGGAATCCTTTCTCCTTTGTTCCTGTCTGATTTGAGGTCCTTGGCTTGAAGCTATCACCCTAGTTCCTCCCTGTTACTCATTTTGGGTGTGGATTCTATTTAGTTTCTTGGTTGCCTCCCTCAGTTGAAGGGAACAAATCCTCAGGTAAAGCCCTAAAAAGAAGTGCCTAAGAAGTAAATGGTTCTACGCTTCCTCCCTTGTTGGATAATGAAAATGTCTTTACTTCTTACGCCCAGTAGCTACTTTGGCCTTCTGCTGCAAGTGACAAGCCAGGCCCACCCAGGCTAAAGTGATCCAGAGTCTTCATTATCTCAAATAACAGGAAATTCAGAGGTCGGCAGTGCTCAGCTTGGGCAATGGCTAAACAATGCTATCAACGACCCGGTGGCTGTCTGTGATTCCACCTGGCCATCCCCAGTGTGCTGGCTTATTACTTCATGGTCACAAGATAGATGACACAAGATACAAGTATAATAATCTCCCTTAACTGAGTTGCAGGGAGCAGAAAGGGCTGCAGAGGTAAAGAGATCTGCCAGGGTAGCTCCATCTTTCTAGTAGGAAAACAGAACTCTTTCTCAACTTCTCTGAAAAAGCCTTGGTCAGAATTGCATTCAAACCCATGCTTCAACTAATGAATACCAGAGAGAAGAGATTTTATAGTGATTGATTTAAACCAATAATGAGTCCAAATCCAGGAGTATGAGGGGGCTTTTCTACCTTAGTACATCTGTGCCCAGCAAACATCTTCACCTAACAACTGTTGGTTAGGAACCCAAAAATTTCCACCCAAACTAACTGTAGTATTTTGGGGTTTTGGTTTTTTGCCGCATTGGGATTGAGCCCAGGGCCTTTGCACTGAGCTATAGTCCCAGGCCTTTTTTTACCCTTTAAAAACATTTTTTTTGAACAACATTTCGCTAAGTTGCTAAGTAACCCAAGCTGACCTCCAACTAGTGATCCTCCTGCCTCAGCCTCCCAGGGTGCTGGGATTACTGGCATACACCACCACAGCCCACTAGAACACCAGGTTCTAGCGTTCTATGTTCAAAAATTCTCCAACTATGAATGTGTTTTTCCACTGTGTTCTCGCATCTAGTTTTACTAATGGAAAACCAAATGTCTGTCAATTTTCACTGTTAATGATGTTTTCAAAATCATCAGTATTGCAGAGTTTAGTTTCATAAGCTGTGTCTTGTGACTGTCTCTCCTCCATTTCTTTGCTTTTTCTCTCTGTTGTTTTTCTCACTTTTGCCATTATCTTTAAAAAGTTAACATTGTGGTTTATTCAGGAGCACAGAGCCGGGCAGTTGCCACACCAAGATTCAACCCTACTTCTAGCAAGCATTGAATCCTTGCCTAACTCACTTCCTCGTTCTCCTTGCCACGATTCCTCATCCTTGCTATATTTCATTCAAGCTGCACTAAAACTGACTTTATAATTCCATTTTAGGCATTAATGAACCATTTCCCCCCAATGTTTTCATGGTCGTTCTGGTACAGAATGCCATTACTCAGCCTCTCCCTGAAGGATGATCAAATAATACCCCACAAGAGTAGAAACTGCATACAGATGAGAAGAGAATTATTACTTAAGATTAGATGTTACTAAATTTAATTCTAGTGCTATAATAAAACTTCATACAGTGTTTTACTTTCTTGATGTGTGTTATTTTCCTACTTAGATTTTTCTCCTCTAGTTTTTTTTTAGTAATTTTTTCATTTTCTTTGTTTGTTTGTTTTTTGGGTTTTTTTGTTTGTTTGTTTGTTTTGAGTCCAGTTCTCACCTCCTAGTCCGGGCTGGCCTTGAACTCACTATGTAGTCCAGGCTGGCCTTGAACTCACTATGTAGTCCAGGCTGGCCTTGAACTCGCAGCGATCCTCCTGCCTCTTCTCCTTAAGGGCTGGGATTACAAGCATGCATTACCACCTGGCCATTATTTCTTTTTCTGAAGTTTGCTTTTACACACTCCCCCCTCTTCCCATTCTCTTTATTTATGACATAAGGAGTAGAGTTCATGGCCCCTTCTTTTCTGTTCTTATAGCACCTTATTCTTCAAGAATATACTTAGCCACGTGGTCCTCCTGTCCGAAGTGGGAGCTGTGAGTCACCGTAGCTGTGAGTGGGGGCCGGGGCACCCCACCTTCAGGAGCTGGCGCGTTTCTTCCGGAGGCTGCAGTGGATGGCTACGCTGGGAACCCCGGTCTCAGGATCAGAGTGGCTGACCCGCAACACACAGCTTTGGGGTCTCTGAGGCCAGCACCCACCCTTCTAAACTCTCCCTGTGCCCTCATGTGTTGAACTTCGTCCCCAAACCTCCAATGTGATTCCTCAAGTCCGAAGTGCTTTCTTCTTTGGTACCTAAATTGGGTTCAGTGTTAGGCGGTCAGATATGAAGAAGAGGGAAAGTAGAAATCTCTGCTTTTCCACGTCTTTGGTGGCAAATTCATTAAATCAAATAGACTTCCAGCCATGTGAGGTGCTGTTTGAGTGACTCGGTCACAGAAGCAGAGCCTGCAGAGAATCTGAAATCAGTTTGCCATTCAGTGAGTTAAATTCCCATGTGCCTGGTTATCAAGCACATCCGAAGGAAGCTAAGAGGATCCAGGATGTTAAAATACAGACGTAAAATGATCTATCCTCCAGTTTCCCTGACCAGCATCGCTTCCTCCATAAACTAATCTCTCACTCAACCCTGAAAAACCAGAAAAAGTATTGTAATCATTTTAGGAAAGGAAAGGACATTTATCTTTAAACCTGAGAGTTTAAAAAAATATATATTTTTAAGCATTCATGAATTATTAAGGAAAAATCTTTCTTATTAATTTTTTCAAATAAATATCAAAGAAACCTTGTAAAGTTTTACAGAAGTGATGATTTACGACCTCTTTTATTAATAAGCAGCTAATACTGTAATTGTTTCTGCGTGTAACAGGATGATTATATAAAATGAATATATTTAAAATAACCACACACTCGTTTCTTTCCTTTTTTTAAATATGAAGTACGTTTCCTGGAGAAGCCAAATTTGTGCTTTAGAAAAGGCAGCTGAATAGCCAAAGTTGTAATTTTATGAAACCACAAAAAGACGCTTCTAAAGGGCTCTGACTTGAATACACACGGCAAGGAAATTAATAGTCTCAGTTCAAACGTCCCCTTTAATCCGTCTCCTTTCGCCTCTCCTGGGAAGAGAAGAATGCAGCCGTCAAGCTGACTTAGGAGAAGGCTAAGTGTTGAGCAACGTGCTGTTGGCGGGAGGCCCCCGAAGTCCTTTCTGGGGTATCTCAGCAGGCTTCGGGGAGCAGCCAGGCAGGGACGTGTTGTGTGTCATTATCAATTTGCACTCCGATTTCCTAACAGTTCAAGAGGCCTTCTGACAAAAGGCTCCATTTGGCTCTAATAATAACTCTAGATTTGTGCTGTGCGTCTCCCAGCCTGGGAACAGGCCCAATTGCTAAACATACTCACACTGCATGAGTTTCTTTTCAGAACCCAAAGGGAACAGCCAAACAGATTAGAAAATGCACACTGGGGAAATGTTCTCCCTTTTGAAAAGTTTCCTTTAAAAGAATCTTTTCCATTCATGTACGAGTCCATCTGAATGGTTGCTGCAGTGCAGGGTCCCATTAGGGTTATTCGGGCGAAGTCCGGGATCCGAGCAACCACAGTTCAATAGCTCCCTATTTGCTGTGTGTCATATAGTTAGAATATCTAGTGGATCGAACTGACCTGCTTCCCCTTATTTAGTCACAGAACACCGAATCCATTTCCAGTAAGTTCCAGTATTTACTTACACCTTACTACCTCCTGAGGGACCTTTCCTATATCTGAAAGTCTTTTCTCTTAGAATCTCCATTAGTAATTTCTATTCGTTTTTATCTATAAGAATACAGTGGTGCTTCGGTTAACAAACTGGATTCTTTCCACAATTCTGGTCGCAAACTGAGTTGGATGAGAACCCAACTGATTCAACGGTTAGGGTCAGGGTTGCCCTTCTGGGGAAATTTCATTACACTCTCATCCAGTTTGGTTTGTGACCAGAATTGTGCAGAGAAGTAGCTTTATGAACTGAGGTAAGTAACACTATGTAGACGTGCCCTACCTCCCTTTCTCTCAAAACATTCTTGAATGTATTCAAAAGAGCATTAATTTTCAGCCGTCCTTTGGGTCCATCAAAATTTTCATCGTGGCAAATATCCAACATCCCTTCGAGTATTTCTCATCACCTCACACAACATCGGCAATTCCCATGTCGCATAAGACATCAGCGCACGCGTGGGGCAGGCTGCGAGAGAGAAGGGGAAAGGAGTCAACAGAAACAGGAAAGATGTCCTGTCACATGCTCGTTAGAGGGTTCTTAGACACCCAATATTGTCTTTGATGTACTTCCTTGAGCTCCAAAATTATTTTGTTTTTGTAACCCTATTTGTATAGCTTGGTTCTGAACCATCCCCCAAATGCCTATGTGTTAAAGGGTTCACTGGTGCTGTTGGGAACTGGCAGAACCTTTAAGAGGAGGGACCTAGTTGCAGGTAGGTACGTAATTGAGGATGTACCCCTTGAAGGGGATATTGGGACCCTGGTCCCTTTCTCTTTCTCTCCCTCTCTCTCTAACTCTCTGCCTATCTCTGTTTCTGTCTCTGTCTCTCTTTCTCTCTGTCTCTCTCCTGTTTCTGGCAGCTAGGAGGTACTCAGAGATCTTCCACCATGACCTCTCACCTTGATGCGCTACATCAGCAGAAACTCAAAGCAAAAGGGCCAAGAAATGATGAAACCTCTGAATTCATGAGCACAAACAAACTCTTCCTCCATACAAGTTGCTTCTCTCAGGTATTTTGTCACAGCAACAGAAAGCTGACATAATGATCTAGTATATAATTGATAGAGATTTTTTTCATCTACTCTTTCTGTGTCTTTTATTCTCATACATTTCCATGTCCAAAATGAGGTAGTGAAGAGGCCCAAGGAATGAACAAATAAACTGAAATTCATTTAAAAAATTATTAAACTACTCCTCTGTACTTTTGGTACCTCTTAAAAATAGTACTAATGGAGCAGAAGGGTGAAATGACTTATTAAAGTTCACTTTGCAGTCTCTTTGGAAATGTAATCATTTCCAATTATCTAATTGGCACATGTGCTGGGTAGAAAGGTGACATCATGATGCCAGCAAGGGGTGATTTTACATCCACTTGCAATGGTATGACAGGTAAGATGAACTGGTGAACTTCACTGTCTTGACAATCAAGGGGGGTGGCGGGACCCTCTTCTAGGTGTGTGTGGGTGTGTCATAGAGGTGTGGCCTCATGTACTGTATCTGGTCCCCAGTCCCTTCCCCTTGGGCTGTTCCCCTGATCTGCTCTTTGTCTGCCATGAACTAAACAGCTTTGCTCCACCACACCCTCCTGCCATGGTTTTTCCCTTGGAGCCAGCCAACCATGAACTGAACCCTCTGAAATCATAAACCAAACTAAACCTCTCCTCCATGAAGTTCTGGGGATCAAGTGTTTTATACCAGCAATGGGAAAGATGACTTACACGACTACCCAACTGGAATGAGGATACCTTTAAAAATCTTCCCAAGAATTTGTCACCCCACCTCTCCCTAAATATTTTCAAAGATATAATATCCTAATCCAAGTCTACTAGTTAGCTGATTGTGTTGATGGTGAGTCTAGAAACATCAGAATGGTCTTCCTTAAATTGAGTTCGTCTAGTATTCCAAGAGTCTCCTTGCTCTGAAATCACTTCTACATTCTGGAGGGTAAAAAATGAAAGAATATATATATATGTATATATATATATATATTTTTTTTTTACATATATAGTAATGACTTTATTAGTGTTTATTATTTTTCATGAAATTCCATACATAAATATTCAGTGAACAAAGTGAGAGAAGTATTATTCAGTAGCAAGTTCCTCAAAGAAACAACTGACGCACAAAGCCCACATTTTCTTTTCTACAAATCCTGCCTAAATTATCCACATCTGAGTAAGAAAATGGGAATGACATACTAACGGAAAAACAGGCTAGTAAGCCTACCTCAGTTCCACATTTAAGGGGTGGAATAATTTATGGGAAAGCTCTCAAAGTTTCTAAATGCTGCAATCAAATCACTATATGGAGAAAGCTACAAAATCAAGTTCCAAACAATGAAAACATCAGTTTCTTTTTTTTTTTATTTTTTTATTTTTACCAAGAACATGTATTGGTACATTATATACATAATGATCATAATCAACATGGTTATTTTGTACCTGTACATGATACATCTTGGTTTCCCCCCTCCCCCCCCCATATCTTTATTTATAAAACCACTGCTTGAGAAGAGGTTCCAAAATTATAATGTTGATATTTTGTTAGACTGCAGCTTTTGAAACATCATAGAAATCACTAAGAATCGAATGCCATTAGGGAAAGAAGGCCTCTAAGAATTCCCCGCATCTGCTCAATTATGAAGCATGAGACATAAAGCCCTAGAGCAGAGAGAGAGAGATGTTCTGGTATTTAAATATATCTAGAGTCTTTCTCTTGAGTATTTGGAAATATATAAAAAGTGCTTTAAAATAGTCACAGTTTAGGCTTAACTAGTCCCTTTGGGTGAATGAACCCCAAGGAAATCATCAAAAATATTGAGAAATCTTTTAATACCTAGGTAATCAACTCAGGGATGTTTTTAATAACTAAAAGTCGAAAACACTGCAAATGACCAAATTTGGTGAAGTCATTAAATAGCCCATGGGGTATGACAATCACCAAAAACTATGAAGCTATTTAAAACGATTCCAATGTAAACATATCAGCTTTTGAGATGATACAAGAAGAAAGCAAATATATTTAAAGTAGAATCCGTGTATTGGAAAAGAGAAGGAATGAAATGCTAGATGCACACAGCACCTGAATTTGAGTACTGAGACCCTGGATCATTTGTTTCTATTTTCTTCTATTTATCTTCTGATTGAAAATATCTGCCTTATATTGTTAAAAGACATGTAGCCTCTTGAAGGATCTGGGAGAACTTAATCTGGACAAAAGGAAGCCCAAAGGATAGAGAATTTGCAAGTTGATCTCTTCCTGTTAGAGCAATTTAAGAAGGTTATTAGTGTCTCTAATGTCTGCATTCAGTTTGGTAAGCCATATACTGCATCAACTAAAGCCCCACCTTCTTACTACTCAGAATATTAAAAAAGGGGTGATGGTGGAATCTTCTAAACTGAATACAAGGAGTGATCCAAAGACACAGAGAATGTTTAAATTTCCAAAAAGGAACTTATTGCAGTTAAAGACAAATTGCTAAAAATGATGGGATAAGTGTGTTTGAAGCTAGCAAGAACATTCTGAGGAAAATTAACAGCAATGTGTCTTTTACTGTAATACATTTTTTAAACTTAAACCTTCACTGTATTTTATGGTCACCTTTTATTGATCAGAAGTTTACAGCAATTTCTGTTCAATGAAAATATTAAGGTACGTCCTCGACTCTTTCATTCAGTGGATCTGACATGTGTGACTTCTGGCTCCTCCGTAAAGTCAAAACGACTACAAAAGGGAAACGTTTTGAATCCATTCAGGACATCGAAGCAGCCAGGAGGGTGCAGCTAAAGACTCTTAGGAGAGAAAACTTCCAGAACCGCTCCAGAAAGTGCCGAGAATGATGGAATCATCATGCTCAGATGGTGGGGCGGGGGATTGAGGGGAATTAATGGCAAGGTGTCTTTCACTCTAATAATTTTTTTAAAATTTAAAAATTCATTGTTTTGAGTTTTTTTCTTTTTTTGGGGGGGTCACAGCTCATATTTCTTCATCATTGCAAAATCCACGGGCTCCTTTCCATTAAGTACTGCTGATTACGTAGACTAAGTCAGTCTTCATTTTAGCTTAACAATCTGTTTGTTTATTTAACAGTTCTCATCAGAGCACCCTGGTTGCACAAGAAAATTGCTCCTCAAAGTACTGAACAATTATGCCTGAGTACAATTCTCACAAGCCAGGTTATGTTTAGAGTCGTATCATGAAGATAAGATACTGTGTTCCCTTGTGGACATGACGTAAATAATTCTCGGTCATTTATGACGCTCAAAAGTTCATAGTTTTGCTAGAACAAATGAAATACTACAGGCTTGTTTTTATTTTGATGGACTGTATCAAAATACTAAAAATAACTTTCTTCTAAATCAATTCTGTCTTTCATAAATTAAAACACACAGCTAGAACCTATTTACTCTGACAGAATATAATTTGTTAGCCGGCATGTAAGATTACATCATTTCTCTATTATCAATACCAGAAAGTAGAATTGCTTTAAAAACCTGAGCATTTTATAGGAAACTATATTTATGTCACCAAACTGCAGTCACAAAATGAAGTTTGAGGGGACTGGGGATTTAGCTCACTAGTTAGAGTGCTCGCCTAGCAAGCGCAAGGTCCTGAGTTCTATCCCTGGCAACAAAAAAAAAAAACAAAAAACAAAAAACAAAATGAAGTTCGAAAATATTGTTAAAACTGTAGCTTCGGGTGGTTGTGATGTAGCTCAGTGGTAGAGTGCTTGCCTAGCACACGTGAGGTCCTGGGTTTAATCCTCGGCAACAACAAAAATGAAAAAAAGAATCATAGCTTCATGGATAATTTCCTGGAACAGTTAATGATTACTTATTCTTAATTGTTTAGGTGAAAATCATATTTGCAGACTAATAATGAAAAGCAAAGGACTGAAGGAGAAAAACTGATCTCCAATAAGATCCTGGAGGTTCGCTGGGGATTTAGCTCAGTGATTAGAGTGCTTGCCTTGCAAGCACAAGGGCCTGAGTTCGATCCCCGGCACCACAAAAAAAAAAAAAAAAAAAAAAAAAGAAATACTAGATCCTGGAGGTTCGTAAGAGAAAGAAATGAATCACTTCCTCTGATCTGTAAAGACACTCTAATGATCTCCCTTAGGTAAGTCACTCATTTATTTATTCACTTATAATGAATTTATTCATGAATTAAATAACTAACCCTGACCCCACATTGAATGTATTTGTTATGTATCACAAACATACACTAATAAAAAGGGAGAAATAACTACATAAAAATTTATCGTCTGATCATTTCATTTCCTCGTCACTATTCAAAAATTTACTGATTCATTAATTTGGTCTCCCATTCACGCGCTAGGTTTTTTTCATTGAGTTATTTGCTCTCCGTTTATGCTTTCATTGGCGAAGCCACTCGTGCCCAAGCATATTACTAGGTGGCGGCGCTCAAGAAGGGAAGAAAGGAGTCCTCAGGGATCCGCAGGAAGGGGACAGACGGGTGGCTCTGGTACTTTCTTGACTGGAAGCAGGGAAGCAAAGCAAGAGTGCCAAGACAAGTCATTGCACGGGAGTCTGAGAGGGTTGCACACACTTTGACACGAGTGTGCACAGGCTACCAGATGATCAGACAGAGGCTGGAGCGCAGGGAGTCGGAGCCTTCTCTGTGCAAACAGAAAGACAGACTTGCCAGACAGAAGAAGCAACTTGGGCCAGACACAGGCGGGGTGAGAACGGATGCCATGTTTAGAGAACCGTGAATAGTTTACGACTCCTAGAGAAATAAACCACAAAAAGACCTTACGTACAGCAGACAGGGTAGTTCTGAGTGTAAATGGCTTTCTAAGTGCTATTGTAGAGCAGCAAGGGTTAGTCGCCCTGGGATAGGAAGTGTGGCTGAGCGACTGTCTGCTGTGCTGGTTAACTTGTTTCGTCCTGGTGCCGATGGGCCGCGGTCCTCACCTTCTGAGGAACTCGGACCCACTTAGCTTTTTCTCTGCGCTTTCTTGTCCTTCTTAAGAAAAGCTGAGGTTCTGCAAGATGAGAATCAAGCCTTACTCATTCCCGGCCCTCCCCTACCCAGCGTCCTTAGACATGACAGATACACTCCCAAATATTTGAGAAATGGAAGGACCAGCCGATACATATATAAATCAGGACAGAAATAATGAAGGAAGGAAGGAGGTTAACTGCGCAGGCTGCTAAGTAACAAGTTAAAGACCAGTCCTTATTCCCATTCTCCACATCCATGGTTTGAATAACAAATTAGATCAATGAAAATAGTGCCAAAATCAAATGTGGCGGCATGTGCCTGTAATTCCTACACTCTGAGAGGCTGAAGTAGAGGGATCATAAATTTGAACCCAGCCCGCGCAATTTAACCACCTCACAAATCCCCTGTCTCAAAATGGGGATGTGACTCAGTGTCACGGCCCAGGGGCTAGTCCCCAGTATCAAAAAATAAAAAAATTTTTAAAAAAAGTTGCTGTACCAATTTTTCTATGAGTCTTCCCCGTAAAAGATAGATACAGATATGGACAAATAGGTAGGTAGATGTAGAAATAGAGGTTTGAGTTTTCTTGAAATAGAAACCATGGCTTTTTCTTCTTTTCTTCGGGTATTAGCCAAGACATAGTAAAGTTCAAATTCATGGACCTCAATCAAATGCATGAATTCAGAACACTTTCAATGAAAACTTGTGATAATTAAGAAAACAACGGGATTCTGTGCAGAGAAGGAAAGTGCACATGTGTGTGTGCATGCACACATGGGTATGTGTGTACATATATGTGAAAAAATTGTGAGAATAAGGGTGAGTGAAAAGAATACCCCTTCAGATCACAAGTGTACAGACACCCTCTCTGTGTATCTTATTTTTATCTGAATCAGGTCTCAACAACTAAAAATATATAGACTCCAATTGATATTTAGCTATTTCATTATACAGCTAAATTCGTGCTCAAATTGTATTTTTTAGCATCTTCCTTTAAAAGTATCACAAAAGCTTTTAAAGAAAACTCTTAAATGAATAAATCTTTGAAACCCATGTTGTGAATTTTTTCTTTTTCCAAAATCATTTTTTCTTATTTGGTTCATTTGTAATCATGATAAAGAGACACTTTCCATCCACTTTCTTTCTGGGGTTGTAAGATAATTTTCATACTTCATATAGTTATAATTTAAAAGTGGGACAATACTTTACACACATTTTCATGACAGTGAGTTCTTCCAATTTGTTGCTATTTGTTAAATATTCTGGAGAGAGAAATGAGGCAAGATTAAGTAGGAGAAACTAGAGTCGAACCCAATTCTTCAAAAACTAAGTCTAGCATTTCCCCTTTGATGGCCAGAAATACGTTCATCTCTCCATTATTTTTCCCTTAGTATTTCTTAAAATTAAATTTTATAAATACATATAGTGAGTGTGCTATAATGGGCATTTTTATTGACCTTAATACTGCACATTCCTGCTTTCACACATGAATGAACGAGTATAGAGATGCCTCAAAAAAACTAAAACTAGAAATTCTATGTGACCCAGCTATTCCCTTCTAGGTATCTTCCTGAAAGTGCTGACGACATCAGATTACAGGGATCCGTGCTCACCCATGTTTACAGCAGCACAATTCACAATAGCTAAATCTTGGAAGCAGCCTATATGTCTATCAACAGATGTATGGATGAAGAAAACATGGTATTTGTACACAATGGAGTACTACTCTGCCATAAAAAATGAAAATGTGAGTCATTTGTAGAAAAACAGATACACCTTGGCACAATAATGTTAAGTGAAGCTGGGGATTCAGCTCAGCAGTTAGAGTGCTTGCCTTGCAAGCCTAAGACCCGGAGTTCGATCCCCAGCTCCAAAAAAAAAAAAAAATAGTAATAATAATGTTAAGTGAAATAAATCAGACTCACAATCTTAAATATTACATGTTTTTTCTCATATAAGAAATTCAAGGCATAACTAAAGACCAAAATAGAAGATAGACAAAAGAAAGTAAACGTTTCCCTTTCATGGTCATCTTGACTTTGGGGAAGAGCCAGAGTCGCATGGCACCAGATCCGGTGACTAAGGTAGATGAAGACACAGCACCGTGTTCTTACGAGCCTCCTTTCTGTTGGACGTCGTCGGCAGATGCATTCACTGTATTTTTTATCACACCTCATAAAGACACTAAGAAAACTCCCAGAACTGTTCAGGAAAGTGGCAAGAATGATGGGACAAATGTGTTTGAAGAGAAGAGCAGGATTTTGAGTATTTCGAGGGACGTTATTGACAATATGTCTTTCATTGTAATTCATTTTTTAAATATTCACCATGCATTTTACTACCGTCTTGTACTGTCACTTTACTCACATGCATTTCTAACAGGGGAATGTCGTTTCCAAAACTCTAGGCACAAAAAGTGCTGATGGTTTGCTCGCAGCCAAAGGATTCTGAATCTAAGTGAACTGATCAGAACGGATTCCTCGGAATGTATTTCCTTGTTTGTTTATAATGTCCTTTAACAAATGGATCATGTTTTCTAACCTCTGAATGGCTCTCCTGTGAATCACACAAACCTGATGTTTTTCTCATAAACTAATATTCATCGAATTGTTAATTACAGGATGACATCAAAATTTCTGTGTGATAATAGAATAGAAAGCTAAAAAGTAATTGTATTGATCATGCATAGGTACAAATCCCCTATGATGAATGTTATCACTATGTACATCTAAAATGTACCATTAAAAAAAATTTTTAAAATAAATAAAATTATAGGAGAAAAAAAAAAAGTAAATGTATTGAAATGGACTGCAATGCTCTTTGGAGATTTCGATTGAAATGTTATGCATGAAATCAGAAAAAACCCTGAATCGTAACCACACCAGCTAGTTAAGGGAAACAGAGAGTAAACTTTATGATATGCAAGTTCAGGGAGAGTTGGCAGGGTGGTTCCAAATTTCACAAATTAAGTCCCTGAAAAGAACAAACCAGCAAGCACCTTTGGGCTTCTCAAGGTACTTCTAGTTCATTTCTTTTTTAAATGGAATAGGATTTGAAATCCCAGACAGAGAATTTGATTTGAAATCAAAGTGCGATTTGAAATGATTTGAAATCAAAGTGAGGTTTGAAATGATTCGAGATCTCAGTAAGAGTATAACTATATTATTTGGCTGTGTCTCCAAGACAGGATTTTAACATAATCCCTTCATTAGTAAAAAGATCTTTCCCCAAAAGACAGTCTGAACATTCCACGTGTGTCAAATTTCGGTAATAACTCCCATTTCCTCAGTTTCTAATATACAGCACTATTAGGCACACCACATGTAATCGCCATGATAATCTTGCAAAATAAGTCTGATGGCTATTTTCTAGATTTACATGAAGGCTGAAAATAAGTAAACTGCAATTGCTGGCCCAAGGTCACACGAAGGTCGTCAGCAGAGCGTACTTGTGATCCCCACATTCTTCTCCATCACCCAGCGAACAGTCCGATGCCCCTTTGCTCACGAAGGTGGCCTCCCAGGCCTGTCACTGTGCAAAAGTCTTCCTAGTCCCTTCTTGCAGAACCGAATCATAATTTGACATTCAAATTCAAACACACAGAAAAAAAAAAAAAACTAGAGGGGAAAAAAAAAGACTTTCTGCCAGTTTTTCTTCCCCAGGGAAACTCATTCAGCAGGAGAAAGTAGAAATAGAATACTAAAGGCAGTTCCATGCCCGGATAGTAAGTTTGGAAGAATGTGTTGACCTTTGGAAGAAAACAGGAATAATTTCTCTAATGTCACAGAGAAACAAACTTAAATCCATTTTCTTCTCTGAAGTTTCATTTCTCCACCAGTTAAACACAAGGATGGAACCAAAAGATGTATGTGCTAATTCAGAGCCCCTTGGGCTCAAAATCCACACACAAATCAAACTAATATAAATAATTGCCAGATATTTAGATAGATACTGAGTCAGATAGGTAGATGCACAGAGATTTAGAGAGGAAGATGGATGGATGGACTGATGGATGGAGTTAGATGATAGACAGACAGAGAGACAGAACCATTTAATCATAACACAGAAAGACAGAAAACCAGTTGAGCACCTTCTTGTGGCCTTAGCTGGCCACATGGCTGTTTGACCACAATGCCTCTTTCCTGGATCACTGGTATCTGTGCCCCAGGCTCTCACTGCTTCAGCATTCTGCTTTGTATTTTACCGACCTTCTACTAATGTCAACTGCTTCTGGGTATTCGTTTATAATTCTGCTCAAGAAAAATATTCTACCAAATAAGTTATTTCTGTAGAGATCTTTGTTCCTCAAACTGATCCTATAAAACGCTGCCTCCTGCTTTTCTTATAGACATGGAGGGTGGCGATGGCAAGCCAGGATTTTCACTCACCCCAGTGGAACCCGGCACAAATGCTCTTTGACCGCTGCATATTTTTCTAAATGTATTTTCTCTGTGTGCTAAGGCAATACATTTAATTTGAGGAATTCTAATTCTGGAAAAATGGCAGGTGGAAGAAAAAGAAGAAGAGGAGGAGGAAGAGGAAAAGGTCACACACCTTCCTCTTTACCTGTCCTGATGGAGGATAGGCAAAGAGGA
>PVJO010019312.1:0-34605 GCA_004026905.1 Hystrix cristata | reverse complement strand
AAATAAATCAGACACATGAGCACACATAGAATTGTTTCTCTGATATGAGAAACCATAACTGTAAATAAGAACAAAGTAGTGTAACGGATATTATATAAAAGGAAGATAATATACAACGAAGAGGAGTACCAGAAAGAGGGAAGGGGGAAAAGCAGGAAGGAAAAAAATGGAAAGAAAGGGGAAAGGGAAATCATGGAGAATTGTAAATAAACCTGCTGTAAATAGGGATGGAGGGAACAGAAGAGAGGGGAGGGTAGAGGGGGGAGAACCAAGAGACATCATGTACAGGTCAAAACAAACATGTTGAATGTGATCAATATATGGGGCTGAGGATTTGGCTCAGTGATTAGAGTGCTTGCCTGGCAAGCACAAGAGCCTGAGTTTGATCCCCAGCACCGGAAAAAAAAAAAAATGTGATCAATATATGGACAATGTACCAATACATGTTCTTGGTTAAAAAATAAAATAAAAAAAAAAACAAAAAAAAACCCAAAAAGCAAAATAGAAGCAGAAAATGAACAAATATAAGAGCACCTGAATCGTTATGACCCCAGACATTCCTCTCCCACAAGATGTGGGCCTTTGATTGCACCCAACACTCCCAGAGAAGGGACCTGTATATCCATGCCAGTATTTGTTTTGGTTTGAGGAGTTTTTTTAATAGACTACTGTCAGCAAAGTCTTAATTTCACAGTAAAGTAAGTGAAAAGGACAGAGTTTTCACATTCCCCCTCCTGCCACATGTACATCCTCACTCATTCACAAAAGTGGTATATTTCTGAGGCGGTTTAAGTGGAGTGTCAACTTGACTGACTTTGGAATGTGCCAGAGAATTCATGGAGCACATTTGCGGGTGGGTCTGAGTGGGTCCCAGAGGCTCGGCCTTAGGTTCTGTGTGTGGTTCCTGGCCCCTTCCTCTCTGACAGTCTTCCTCTGTACTGTTTCCAGCTGCCATTAACTGAGCATCTTTGTTCCACCACACCCTTCCACCATGATGTTCCTGCCTTGACCAGGTACCACAGACTGAATCCCTGAAGTCATGAGTCAAATTAAAGAACTGCGGATATCAGTTATTGTGTCCCATCAGTAAGAAAGATAACTAATAAAGAAAACTGATACCAGGAATGGAGTCGTTGCTGTGACTATAACTGACCACTTGGTTTAGAAGCCAACCGATTTGTGGGAGGAGTTTGAAAAGGTTTAAAGATGCAGACTAGAGAAGCCTTAGAAGGCTGTAGGCAGAGCCTGAGGGTGATACTGGTCAAAGCTCAAAAGACCAGAAAAGGTCGGACTCAGGACGTTTCAGTTGGGAACAAGAACTTCATTTGACAGTTGGACCAGAGGCCTTATGTGCTATACTCTGGTGGAAAATTTGGCTGCAGTCTGCCCGTGTCCTGAGACTGCAGGAGACTGAGACTGAGGGCAGTGGACTAAGATCTGGTAGATGAAATTTCAAAGCAGCTCAACACTCAGGCTGTGGCGTGCATAGTGCTGGCTGCTGATAGCCAGATTTATAGTGAGAATTCGAGGACAAAAGGCAGAACAAAAAAAATTAAACACCTAAATATTGGCCTAGAAGGAACCATGTGTAAAACTGGTGTCAAAGGTGGTGTTGCTGCTGAAGAGATTAGCACCATTAAAAAGGAACCAAGTTCTTCATGCAGGAACAAGAAGAAAGATACCTTGAGAAAATATCTGGAATTACCAAGATGCATCCATCACAGGCTTAAGGGTGCAGAACTATAAAACTTTCATTTGAGAAGGCACCTGCTTGAGGTACCTGGGCCACCTGCTTGAGAAGGGCCACCTAGGAAATCGATTTCATGGGATGTGTTTTACCATGCTCAGCCATCTAGGCACTCACAGACCATTGCAACCATGGTATAAGGGGGCCTGACTACTGCCTACACTGGCAGACATTGGTGACACTCACGTAATGCTTGTTTTACCAGAATGCAGAATGCAAGAGTTGTGGGGTCAAGGAAGCCTCCACAGGATTTTAAAGGAAGATCTGGGAGGCCAAGAAAGGAGCCCCTGCTAGAGCAGTGGGTGAAGCTACTGGAATGAAGTCAAAGGTGAGTGGAAATGCCAGGAAGTTGGAGAAGCCAGTAACATGGAACATCTTCAGAGTAAAGATACAGGCTGTGAATGGATCCATCCCAAGAGACAGGCCATGTGGGCTGTAACCAGCAAGGCTGTAGGAACAGAGCAGCTCTCTGGAAGTCACCTCTTACCAGCATATACCCTGGGTGCTGGAAATGAAACCACAGGAAGTAATGTTTGCCCTGCTGGGTTTTGGTTTTGCTTTGGTCCTATTTCTTTTCCTATATTCCTAATATGCTTACCCCATGCCATTGCACCTGGGGATTGTGTAACTTGTTTTGACAAAGGTTCACAGCTAAGAGTTTGCCTTGAGTCTCAGAAGAGGCTTTGACTTGAACTTCTGAAAAACACTGGAACTGCTTAGATTTGGGAGAAGAGTTTATTGCATTTCCAGCTGCACACAGGAAAATTGTATTGTTAGGTAGAATTATGAACTTGCTATTGTCTTTATTTGCATATCAGGTATGCTTTAAAATGTGTTTGGGCATGAAGTTGATAAGGCGTAGGATGTGGCAGTTAGGGTGTCAACTTGATTGGCTTTAGGATCTGCCAGGGATTGGTAGAGCAAACTTCTTGGTGTGTGTGGGTGGGTCCTACGTATGTGGCCTTGGGGTCTATGTGTGGTCCCTCACCTTTTTCTCTCTGGCACTGGACTGAGCAGCTTTGTTCTGCCATGCCTTCCTGCCATGATGGTTCTGTCTCGGAGCCAAATGACCATGGATAGAATCCTTGAAACACAGGAACCAAATCGCACCTCTCTTCCTTTAAGTTGTGAGTGTCAGGTATTGTTTCCTGGTGATGGGAAAACTGACTGATAAAATTTCTGAAAATTAATGAAGCTTCATGGCGAAGTCATTGTCACTCAAATTCTGCAATTTACTTAAGGGTTCATTCTTGGTATTGTTGTGTTCTATGAGTTTTGAAAAATGTATAATGGTGTGGGTCACTGCAGTGTCATACACAGTCCTTTCACTGTCTTAAAAATCCTCTGTACTCTACTTTCAATTTGACTTTGCTGCTTCTCCCGTCAAGGGATGGAGTGTCTTCCTTACCTCTTCAATGTGGGCCAGCCTTAAGGCTTCCTTCGGCCAACAGAATGTCAAAGAAATGATGACTTATTGCTCAAGAGAACTTGCAGTTTCCACTCTTTCTTTTACCTGCCTCTGCCATGATAATAAGCCTGGAATAGACTTCCATATGATGAGACAATGCAGAGAATGCCAAAGCTGTACTAGCCCAGCCAATAGCTAGCTGATCCCAAGCAAACAAGAAGTACCCAGCCAATATCAGCCACACCATTACCCCGTCTACAGAAGATTCCATATGCCTGAGTGAGCTTAGCTAAGCAAAGAAGAAACATCCAGATAACCTGAAGATCATCACTTAAAGTCTGGGTTTTGAACTAAGACTGGGTTTGTTACTAAGCAATGATGAACTGATACATTTGGGAAATATCAGGAAGGGAAAATTCCAGAAATAAAAAGAGGGCCTCCAGAGGACTCTAGCCTTCTCAAGCATCCCCTCTGGAGGTTGGGGGGGGGGGTTATGGCTTTTGTCTAGATGTCCCCCAAAGCCTCATGCAGTCATAGGTGGAGCTTTTTCAGAGGTGGCTAAATCTAGAGTGTATGATGCTGGGATTAAGGATGTGTGACTACTAACACAGACCACTGATTGGCTTGGTACCACCCTAATCCCAATAGCCTAGATAGAGTATAAAAGTGCCAGAAAGAAGCTGCTAAGGTCCCTTGCTTGTTTTGCTACCCTCTGCCCACCAAGAACTGTTTCTCCTCTGTGATGCCTGTCTGCCATGCCACTCTGCCTTGGAGCCAGCTGAATATGGGCTGAAATCTCTACAAGCTGTGAGCTAAATAAGCTTTTTCTCCTTTAACTTTGGATTTGTAGACTAGGTATTTTGTCTCAGCAATGAGAAAAGTAACTTAGACAGGAAGAGTCACCAAAGAGGTTCCAGCTCCTCTGTGCTGTCACTCAACTTTTCACCCCATGTGTTTTTCTGATAATATTTACTCACAAAAGGATAGATTGTGGGGCCGATTTTCTTTGACTTCTGTCCCCTGGAAGATATTTACATAGGCTTAATTTTACAGAGGAAACAGAGATAGAATGTAAGGAGTCATATCCTTATTAGGAATCAAAACTATAAAAGGCAGGATAAAGAACCAAGATTGGGCCCAGGAGAAGAAACCATGAAGTAGGCCCCACAAAGCCTTGGACAGCCTGGCAGGGAATTGTGGAATGAATATGGCCTTCAGAGCTGCCCCATGTTTCACGGAGATGTCAAGGCCTTTATGTCTCACCACACTCTGTCACTTGGCATAGGCCACCCCTGGAAAGATCAGCCCCAGATGAGGTGGCTCTCTGCAGATGAAACAACCTCTGATGGATGTGGTGGCTAAAGACCACTTGCTGTCATCCTCTCCACAGCTAGGCACAAGGCTTTCCCCAAGAGGACCTGGCCAGACATCTCTGGACCTGGCACAGACACAAATGAGAGCTCAGTAACCATGCTGGGTCCTTAATCACATTTTATAGCCAAAGGTCTAAAGACAAATGTCATATCTAATCAGCCAATATTTGTCGAGTGTTCTCCGCGCTGTAAGGGTTCTTTTGCGGGTGGATGGTTGCTGGGGATCAAACTCAGGGCCTTGCGCTTGCTAGGCAAGTGCTGTACCACTTGAGCTAAATCCCCAGCCCCTGAACTAAATCCCAAACCCCTGTAAGGGTTCTAAGGACAATTTCCTTATTCCCAAGTAGGCTATAATCCAGAGGGGAAGGACATAGCCAAATACCTTTAATAAAGACAAAATGAGGGTGTGGCTAAGTGGAAGCACTGGTACAGGGTTCTGGGAACAGAGAAAATATTCGCTAAGAAGAAATTAAAAATGTATGTCACTGTAAATATTTTAGTACAGAGCAAAAGGTAGAGCCATTAAAAGATCTGGGTTCAAAGAAGGACTTGCACAGTCAGGGAGGCTTGATTGGGCCCTGAAAGATGAACAGATTGTGGACACTCAGAGTGGTCCAGGGGTGTGAGCAGTGTGCATGAGACCAGGGTCACAGAGGCTCCAGCCCAAATCTCTGCCGTAACACCCAATCCGAGTGAGGCCCCGATGTCCAAGCACACTCCCCTTAGAGGGCGAGCCCGGAACAGGTACAGGGTCTTCATGCCACGACTAGTAAGGCACATCTTCACCCCAGGAAGCCACGCTGAGCCTGATTAATAGGGAAGTCAGTTAGGGACTCCAAACTAGCTCAGACTGAATGTGAGCAGACCAGAGAAGGACAATGGTAGCTCCCTTTGTGTGGCATCCCTTGCCACAGATGTGGTAGGCCTGGCCAGACATTTCCTTCCCAAGTCTGCTGGCTGTGAGAATGACAGCTCTCCCTTCTGAAATGCTAGAATTCCTTCCATACCTGGCCTCCAACTCTGAGATCCAACTGTGTGGTCCAAGAACTTCCTTCTTCTCAAGAGCCTGGAGCCTATGCCTGCCCTGGAAGGTGCCATGAAGTGTGAGCCTTTGAGATAGTCGGCCCTGTGTTCCCACCAGGCACGAGTATGGTGACAAGGGCTGAGGGTCCGGGTGCTGCAAAGCCAGCCTCAGAGGCTGCCCACGGACGCCGTGGAGCTCAGAGCTGGTGGGCACGATGTTGTGAGCTTTCTGCACATGCTCTCGCTTATCTGTGTGACCAGCACGGCCACACATGGCTCCAGGCCCACCATCCACAGTGTGCTCCAGGAGAAGCTGATAACAGAAGACAAGGTGAAGAGAGCCCTGCTCAGAACAGGGTCTTGCGCTTGGAACCATCTGACCGGCTGATTAGGAAACCCAGTGAATGTGCACCAGGCCGCACACATGCTGTGTGCAGGGCTGAACCAGATTCCTTCATCAGACTTGAAAGCCGGAGCTCTTCATCTGCCCTACACTCTGTGCCTCTCCCGGGATCAGGTGAGGCCGCAGAAGGACCTCAGAGCACAGAGGGTGTGAGGCAGTGCCCTGGGGGAGGGAGGTCTGAAGCCCATTGTCAGGTGGGCAAGGGCAACCGGGAGTGGGATGTGCGATGCTACAATGCCCAAACCCAGCACAGAACAGCCGCCCACCTCCTCCCCTGCCACCGTGCAGCTGCACTTGGAAACACGAATCCTGAACGCCGTGAGCCCCAGTGTGGACAGGCTGGTGTTTGCTACTCAGCCCATCGCCCGCTGGCAGCTTCCCAGGGCAGTGCGCGTGGGCTTTGTAAAATGCCCAGAGCTCAGAGGAATTAGCCAGGACAACTCGCCCAAGAGCTGCCTAATCACCTGTCTTTCGCGGCACATCGCGTAACAGGACGCATGTGCCGGTCTTTGTGAAACAGAGAAACTGAGCATGATTAGAGTTGCACTGGAGGGTCCTCTCGGGCAACCCCCCGCACCCGCCACATCAGTGTCTTCCTGTTCTGGCTGAGCGTGTGGTGTGAGCCCGCCTCATAACATCCATGCGGGTGCTAACCTCACAGAGCGCTCGCCTCCGAGGCTGCTCTATCCCCTCGCTGGAGTCCGCGGCGACTGTGGCAAGGGAAAGTGCCGGGTGGATGAGGAGTTCTGAGAGGCGCCAAGAGGATCAGCCCGTAGCAGGCGCATGCAGACCCAAAGTGGAGGAGTCTCATCTGCCTCAAGGACAGCGTGGACTCAGGCGTTTCAGAGTTGATCCGGATTCCCCGCGCCTTCTGTCTCCCCCGGGAACTTATAAGCCGTGGCTGATAATGAAGAATGAAATCATATCATTTGTAGAAAAATAAATAGAGCTAGAGGTTATCATGTCAAGCAAAATTAGCCGGACATAGAAAGATAAGTATCACATCTTCTCTCATATGTGGAAACTTTAAAAAAAAAAAAAAAAAAGCAAACTTGGAAATAAAAAATGGACTACTAGGGAAGGGAAAGTGGAGGGGGAGAAGGGAAAGAGGAAGAGAGGGCGGGCCAGAGAGCCCTGTGGGAGGAGCGGATACAGGTGAAGCAGCGCATGTGCACGGTGGAAATCTTACTGTGAAACCCCATTCATTTGTACGAGAAGTACATAATGATCACATTTCCCATGTGGAGTCGGAATATTGACATAGCATGTCGTTAATTCTTTTCTCATCCCCTTCCCATTCCTTGCCCTCCCTCTTCTCTGCCTCCCTCTCTCAGTCCCCCTCTCATTTGCAAAAGATCAATGCACTATTTCCTATTATCTAGCTTGTATTTTGCTCTTTATTTGTATTTTGGAATTCTCATTTAAGAGAAACCGTGTGATACTTAAGCTTGCGTGTCTGATTTATTTTACTTAATATTACGGTCTCAAGGTGCATCCATTTTCCTATGAAGGACTCAAGTTTATTCTGTTTTTTGCCAAAGTAGTACTCCATTGTGTATAAATACTACATTTTGTTTATCAATTCTCTGTTGATGGGCATATAGGCTACTTCCATGATTTAGCTATTATGAATTATGCTGCTATAAACATGGGTGTGCATGGATCACTGCGGTACAATGTCTTTAACTCTTTCAGGAAGAGACCTAGAAGGGAAAGAGCTTGCCTGAATGGAATTTGTAGTTCTAGTTTTTTGAGGACTCTCCACACTGCTTTCCATAGTGGTTGTACTAGTTTACACTTCCACCAACAAATTGGATGGGTTCCTTCTTGCCCCACAGCCTTGCCAGCACTTATTATTATTTCATTTCTTGATGATGGTCATTCTTTCTGAAGTATGATGAAATCTCAGTATAGTTTTGTTTTGCATTTCTCTAGTGGCCTGAGATGTTGAACTTTTCTTCACATATTTATTGGCCATTTGTACTTCTTCTCCAGGGATGTGTCTATTCATTTCATTTGCCTATTTTTTGATTGGGTCTTTCATTTTGAGGGATCTAATTGTTTTTAGTTTTTCATACATTCTAGACATTAGTCCTCTGTCTGAGGAGGTGGTGGCAAGACTTTTTTCCCATTCCATAGGTTGTCCCTTCACTCTGTTGGTTGCTTCCTTTGCTATGCAAAAGGTTTGGGGGTTTTTTGGTTTTTGGTTTTTTGGTTTTGGGGGGGTGCTTTATGTAGTTTTTTGAGACAGGGTCTTGCTGTATAGTCCATGCTGGCCTTGAACTCATGGCAATCATCCAGCCTCAGTCTCCAGAGTTCTGGGATTATAGGTGTGCACCACCACAAAGCTCAGCCACTTTGAACAGTGGCTGCAGGAATGGGAAATAGGCAGGCAAAGCATCCAGTTACCAACAGGACCTCAAACCCACAACAGCACCTGTTGTTGCTGGTGTCTGCTGCATGTCCCCAGCGTGGCTCCCACTGTCCCTAAGGCCTGGATTGGTGAGCCACACGCTGTGTGTCCTCCCCGGTGGATTCGTCATTGAAGCTGCCTTCCCCACTGCCCTCTGATACTGTGCACAAGCTATGTGTCTCTCAGAGCACTGAAAGACTCTGGGAGGGTGGAGAGGTCACCCCAACACCCCTCCCTGGGCCTTCCCAGAGCTCAGAGCATCGAAGGTACATGGTGAGGAGTGCTCCTACCTGGGCGGCCTGCTGGGGCTTCCCAGCCCCCAGCCCTGAGCCCTTGGGCTCTCAAACTCCTCATGAGCTTCACAGGTTTCTTTAGAGACTCAAACCTTAATCCCATTATTCTCTCCACATTTCTGCACCGTAGTCCTTTCCCAGGTGCCAGGAAGGGTCACATCAGGGTATCTCCACATGAGCAGCCACCTAAGGCCAATGCTGTCCTCAGACTCGATATTCCCTACCGTCAGGAGAGGTCCCCAGCTCACTAAGCCCTCTCTAGAGAAAAAATGCTGTTTATTATGCATTTTGCCAACTACCGAATTAAACTCTCTGTATACAGTAGCTCATTTAATCCTCACAACAAAATACACACTCAGTATTTCCAGTCTACAGTGGAGGAAACTGAGTCACAGAGTGGTCTGGATGTGCTCCCACCTGGTTGGTAACAGCCATGCTCTTCTGCCACATGCGACGCGGCCCCCGGCTGCATTCCTCTCAGAGCTGGCCAGGTGACTTTGGCCAGCCAGTGCTTGCCCATGTTGGAAGCCGGGTGCCAGGACCTGCCCAGACCAAGGCATACATTTCCCGAGGGCACAAAGCAGCCGGCCACTTCCTGGCATGCTCTCCCCCAACCCGGCCGAGGCAGGAATAGTAAAGGAAGCCAGCCATTAGCTCCATCAGGACGGCCCAGATCCCCCAGGACTATGATGACACTGTAGAATCAACCCCCTCCCCCAGCCTGCCCCACCAGTACCCCTGGGCACAGCCTGAGACTGGGAGCTGGGGCAGACTGTCCCCTCTGAGGGGCTCCGCCCCAGGCTGCTCCATCCTGCCCATCTGTTGGCCACTGCTGGGAGCCTGCTGTTCCCCCAGCCCCAAAGCCCTCTCAAGGTGCCTTTCCAGCTGCCTCTCTGGCCCCTTGCACAAGACGTGTGCGTGCACGGGGCTGGCTTCCCTGTGATCCCTTCCCCAGGGAGTGAGGCCCTTCGGGCTGTGTGCGCCCTGGAGGTTTCACTGCAACAGCAGGGAAAATTCAAAACTATTCCCCTCCTTCCCTCCCTCCCTCCCAACTTCCATCCAATTAAGCCTCAATTAGAAGGGGGAAGAAACAGAGATAAGAGATCTGTCCCAGGGACTTGGGTCCCAGACAGCTGCAGATAAGCCAAGCAAAGTCCGTGCCACATGGTGGAAAATATTATTCAGCGAGGCTTTAAATAGCTGGTGTGCTGGGGTGGGGGAGGCAGCCTGAGAAGCTGCCAGCACAGTCATCCCCAAAGCGTGGACTCTGAATCATCCAGTCCTTGGCCTCTCGGGGTGCTGGGGGCCTCCCCAGAGCCCCAGCTTTTGCTCAGGGTTTCCTGAGGGACCCCAGCAGGGCTCTGGCCCTCCGCGTGGGTCCAGAGGTGACAATGAGCTTTCAGAGGCAGCCGTCAAAGTACACATGCATGAGAATCTCAAGGGGCCCTCACTTGCCCAAGACCCCCAGGCTCCCCCCAGAGGTCCTGCTTCAGCAAGTCTTGGAAGGGTCCAAGAGAGTGCTTTTTGTTGTTGTTAGTGTGTGTTTACGATACATAATAACTACGTTCAAGTTGGGGAATTGGTGCATATACCCACGGAATCTTGATTCTTTCTACTTCCTCTTCCCCTCCCTACCCTCCTCTCTACCCCAGACCACCTCGTCCTTAGCGCCTCAGGCTGCTGTGGGGCTCCTACACCAGGCCACACCCTAGACCACTGAGTCAGGCTCTGCCGGCTCGGTGCCCAGGCACTGGGACTGTGGTCACAGGGCTGTGAGCCTCGCTGCAGGGAGTCAAAGTACCATGGGGGAAACCAGGCGAGAGTAACAGGCAGGGTCAAACAAAGGACTGCCCGGGAGTAAGGTAAGGTGCTATCCCAGCAAGGAAGGGCCCCGCGGAGTTCCTGGGCATGGTGCTCATGGGCTGGTCAGCCAGCCTCTTCTGAGCGCTGGCTTTTGGAAATGAGCCAGGAGCAGCAGTTGCACTGGGAACTCCTGGGAAATGCAGAAGCTCAGGCTCTGCTGGAGGTGGCCCGCCCCACCCTGCACTTCCGTGCACTTTACCACCTGAGAAGCATGACCTGCCTGGGAGGTGGGAGCTGCCAGCTCCTGAGGTGCAGACACAGCCCGTTCAAACCTGAGGCTGCCCCCTGGGGCCATGACCTCAGCGCCCCAAATCCAGAGAACTGGCAGGCCGGGGTGTCCCCCTTTGTCTGTAAGTCACCAATACACCCGTGTGTGTGCCCGTGTGCAGAACTCCCAGGGAAGCCCACAATTCACCAGGATGAGTTCTGTCAGACCCTCTCGCCATCTAGTGATCCGGAAGAACTTCCAGCCTGAGACCATCCGGTCCGCCACACCTGAGTGGAGTTATAACCTAGCCAGAGCCTCCCACCGCCCAGTCAGAGTCACCAGACACTGGGTAATTTTTAAATCTCCTTGCTGCCCAGGCCACACCCAGACCAATTTCCCTGGCGGTTTCGGGCTCTGGCTGGGGCTCAGGAGTGATTCCAGGTAGAACCAGGACATGCCCACAGGCCTCTGCAGTTCCCCGCTGCTTGCCTCCCCACCACCCTCGCAGGGTGCTGTCTTCTCCTGATGGACAAATACCCGAGAGAGCTTCCTTCTAGAGAGGGAACAGCTACAGCGTTCTGCACACAGAGCAAATCACTTATCTCTGCTGAGCTTGCAAAACCGCGAGAGCGCTGCAGCCCTCGGGTTGTTTTAGTCTTGTCTGTTCGATTTCGCAGCCAAACACCCGCAAGTTCAAGCAGCTGTAGTCAGAGTATGGCCGTGACACCAACAGAGGCTGTCAGGCCTGCGATGCCCGAGGGACGGAAGCCGGAGCCGTCCTCCCTGCGCCACCACCTGTCTCGTGGTGGCACGCACGCAGGCAGCCTGGGCGTCAGCGCAGGGACCACTTCCATGCTGCCTCTTTGTCCTCCCTGAAGTCACGAAGAGCAAAGACGTGAAGGGAGTCGCTCCGTTTCAGTGCCACACTGAAGTATCCTCGGGTCCCGCGACAGCTTTCTCAGCGAGCTCGGCACACACCAAGATTCCCATCTGCAGTGAGCTAAATGGAGGCCTCAGAGAGACAACCAGCTCCCAAATTCTGGAACTTGCGGGTGTCACCTTACAAGGTTCACAGGAGAGGAAGTTCAAACACTTCCCGGTGTTCTGGCAGGTCCCAAATGCAGTCACACTAAGCCATGGTAGAAGAGGTGGCGGGAGTTCTGAGACAGACACTCAGAGAAGGAGGTGCGGGGTGGAAGAGGCGAGCGACGCCGGCCCAAGCTCAGGACAGCCAGCAGCCCAGCAGCTGCAAGCTGCCAAGCCCGCTTCTCCTCCAGAGCCCTGGCTGGATGCGGTCCTGCCCAGACCCGAGCCCCGCAAAACTGACTTCAGATTCCGGACTCCAGAACGGTGAGAGGATACACGTGCTTAAGAGCACCAAGCTCCTGGGACCATGGAAACTAACACACCAGCTTGCAAATGTGACACACTGAAGCTCAGACTTGCACTTCATCCTATTTCTCAATCACACCTCGTATTCCGAGGGCATATTCCGTGTCAGGTGGTGGGCTCGCTCCTCCCAGTGAGAAGCGCCCGTGACTCTCCACACCCCTGTGTCTGTCTCCTGCCCACTATCCACAGAGTAGGGCAGCGAGCAGAGGCTGGGAACACTGGCCTACGGGGGCCCCCTCCTCCAAAAGCGCGCAGCATCAAGTTTGCATAGGAGGAGGGAGAAGACAAGGGTGGCCCTGCGGACTGGCCTCCTGCACGTCAGCCTCACAGTTCACAGCAGCCCCCATTCCGGGGCTACACCAGGACCTTCAGGGACAAGGGCTGGCCCTGCATTAGGAGTGTCTGCCATGTGTCCAGGCCGCAGGCCACAGGGGAAGGAGAGGACAGGGCAAGGTCAGCCACAACCTGGCCACTTTCCCACAAGTCCCTTCCATGCCATCTCCTGACTGAACAGTTATTGGATCCATCCTTTGGTAAGAACAGGATATCTGCCAGCCCCCACCCCAACTTCAGCAGGTCATCGGTGGGACAACGCCTCAAGACCCAGAGCAGTGACAGGGACAGAAAGGTCTCCCCAACCCTGCCATGAATATCTGCAGCAGCCACTGCAGGGATGGGGTGGTCCCACTCTAAACCCCAGAGGGCATGGTGCCCGGCACCACTGACTGACCTCCAGGGCTCCTGCTAAGACAGATGGCTGTGACTTTCCATGTGAGAAGTGTCCCAGCACCGCCCTGGTGTGTCTGCGGTGGGCAATGACTCCACAGAAGTCAGATCTCTGACCGCTCAAAGAGCCAGACAGAGCCAATCGCTTCCTTTCAGTAACCTCTTAAATTTGGTTTTTAAATTTACAAGATCTGGTAGGCCCTCCAAGGCTCTCAGCCAGCAAGCTCAGAGCTTGGGATGGGTGAGCAGTGGTGCAATTAGTGACTGGGAAGGGAATGAGTCCAGCCCCCAATACAGAGGGAGAAGGGGGAGAGAACGTTCATCCTGATTCTCCCATCGTCTGCACCTGGAAGAGAAGCCGACATTCCTCGCTTCTGGTCTGCCCACTGCGTAAGGTTACAGTGATGGTGATGAAACTCTGGGGACAGGATGGGTCAGTAACTGGTTCATCACCTGGGAGCTGTGGGGGACACAGAAGATGCAGAACTCTGGGTCCCTGCGCTCCAGGAGCTCAAGATGTCACTGTAGAGGAAAGAGGAACTTGTTTGAAAGCAACAGAATTGACTTCTTTTACGGCTGACTAATACTCCACAGTGTATATATAGACCACATCTTCTTTATCTGTTCGTCCTTTCGTGGATGACCATGGAGGACAGTACGGAGCAAGTCAGACACAGAAAGACAATCCTACATGTTCTCACACCTACATGGAGGCTGCGAGAGTTGATGTCACGGAAGTAGAGGGTAGGCTGGTGGTTACCTGGCCTGGAAGCCCATCAACAGATGAGTGGAGAAAGAAAACATGGTATATATACAAACTGGAGCATTTCTCAGCCATAAAGAAGGATACATTTGAGTAATTTGTAGGAAAATGGATGCATCTTGAGGCCATAATGCTAAGTGAAGTAAATCAGACACACAAGCTTAAATATCATGTGATTTTGCTTACATGAGAAACCCAGAGTATAAATAATGTAAAGAGCAAAATAAAAGACAGATGATAGGAAACAGGGAGGGCGACCTTCTGCAGAGGGGAAGGTGACCCAGGAATGGAGGGAGAGGGGAAGGATGGAAGGAAGGAGCAGTAAAAAGGACTAAGATGCAATATGTATATGGACCAACTTCCCGTGATGAATACATGTATGTGCTATGTATTGCAAACATGTACTAATAAAAAAATAGTAGTTACTAGACACTGAGACGGTGGGGAATGGGAGAGGGTAGGGAGGACACAGACAGTTTGGTTATCAGGTACAGAAATGCAGTTAGAGCTTGGGACTGTGTTCTGGTGTTCTGTAACACAGCAGGGTGGTTTCAAAATAGCTAGAAGAAAGGCCTTGATGATTCCCAACACAGAGTGGCAACCGTTTGAAGTGACAGATATGCTAATCACCCTGATTGCGTCACTACACAATGTGCAGGTATCAAAAGAGTACACCATACCCCACAAATATACACAATTGTACATCAACTAAAAATACCATAAAGAAGCAGAGACTAAAGGCAGCTCTGCTGATGTTTTAGAGACAAGAGCACAGTTCTCCTCCAGCTGAAGTGAGAATCGCAATCGCGAGCCTTCCTAGGGCACAGCTAGTCTGCTCAGCCCAAGTCAGCAGCTCCCAAGAGGGGCCTGGCAACGTGCATTTCTAACTCGATGCTCTGTCTGGCTGACGGTGCTGATGCAAAGTCCACACTTTGAGAACCACTGGAATTGCAGAAGCTCAGATGGAAGAGCCCCGGGGACCTTTAACTGCTTCCTCCCCCACCTGGAAGTGCAAAGCCAGCACCCGCGGCTGCTGGGTGATCCTCTGGCTCCTTCTCTGCATTTCTTCTTCTCTTCAATCAGACTAACACTTTCATAGAATACAGAAGCATGGGCGTGGATGGTGGTACCTTGTTAAAATGTCACAAAAGTGTCTAAATGCTTCATCCGTGAGGGGGGGTCCTTGTCACCAACTGGTAACTTCTGTCCGGGCACCACGGGACACTTCAGGGTGTCACCTGATGTCCTCCAGGACCACCCGTGGAAGCGGCGTACCAGGGGCGCTGATGTCTCTGCTGTCTGGAAGCGCATTGGCCCCTGGCAAAGGACAGAGGACAGCCGTCCCAGGCTCCTCCCCTTCCCCGACTTCTCCCGCCAGCTCTCTTCCCAGAAACTGGGGCCCATCCATGCGTCTTTGGCAATGAAAGGTGAGCAACAGAACCATGGAAACCAGAGTTGCCATGGCGATGGTCAATGGGATCCAGGCTGTGCCGTGAGCCCCTTGCAGGGAGACCCATGGAGCCCCTTACCCCGAGCCGACCCTGCCCCAAGAGGCAGGCTGTGCCGGAAGCTGTGCCGGAAGCACGGGATAGCTGGGAGAGGGAGGGACCAAGCCAGCTCAGTCCAGCAGGAGATCAGATGCTCCTCTGCGATGGGGGAGGAGCACCTTGTCTGATTTGCTTTGGTTTTGACTGAGCACGTTTCCAAACAGTGAATCTCAACTTTCTGCCTTTGCTTGCCCTGGACAACACTGTGCTTTTTCCTTTGGCCTTTCCCTAGCAGCCTCAGAAGTCCCAGGCGGGTGGAGAGACTACAAAGTGAACCCAGCCAGGTCCTGCTCTAGGGTGCTTGGGTCCTGTGGGTTGTATCAGTTGGTTATTGCCACGTAGAAAATCACCCGACACTTCACAGCTTACAAACGACAACCAGTTGGCTTCTACATAACAACGCATGGTGCAGTAGGTCAGGGACTCAGGCAGGATGGGTGGGACAGTGTGTGTCTGCTCCATGGGGTGTTGGTCAGGGCAGCTGGGAGGGGACTGGAGGACCAAAATGGCCTCATTTATATGTCCAAGCCTTCAGCAGGGTGGCTCAGGTCTGAGCCTCGGTTTACTCCCTTTGATGTCTTTGCACATAAAGTGTCCTTCTCCAGAGTCTCCTTCCCTCCAGCTGGATTGTAGTGGCTGAGTTCAAGCGAGTCAGAGGACAGCATTAATGACAGCGGACACCCAGGTCCCAGGCCCAAAGGCAGAGCAATCACGGGTCTGGAGAGAGCTGAGGTCCCGGGAACTTCACAGTCCTCTGCTCTCTAGAGTACCAAGCTGCACCGCTGCTCCAGCCCCTCAGTCCTGAAAGCAGTGAGGTTCACCAGCAGAAGCACAGGCCCCCAGGCAGCACAGGGGAGTACTCTGGTGTGGGCGGAAGTGAAGCTGTCATTAACCACCAGCAGCCCCAGCTGGAAGGACTGGTATGGGCTGGAACGTGTGCACAGGGAGCCACCTTCCTATCACCACAGGTGTGATAGACAGAGACTCCAGGTGGTCACCCACACTGACAGGTGTTCAGTGCGACGGAGAGCCATGGGGAGGGGCAAAATGGGAAGAAATGCCCACATTCGGTGGGACTACAAGGAGATCAGCGGGCAGGAGGAGGCAGGTGGTTTGGGCTGGGGCTGGAGGGGCAAAGAGAGGGAGGTGGGAGGTCTAGGAGGAAACTCGAGGGCAACTCCAGCTGCCTCTGAAGTTTGAATCAATGTCCTCATCTATTTATAAAACAGAGATTGTGCACTCCAGATTCCTGCCCATTGCCTTCCACCCCAGGGTGCCCGAGGTTTGGGGCAGAAAGATCATACAAGCTTGCAACCTTAGTGATGCTCCCCTCATCCTCCCTCCCAAATCCAGTAGATCCCAGAGTCCAGTCCTTGATCTCTCTCTCTCCCCACTACAGACCAGCTGCCCCTTCCACAACGCCATCCCCCACCCCAAACATCCTCTCCAGCTCTTGCCCGTCTGCCCCACCTTGACCCACAAATTCAGATTCCATGAGGCTTCCTGAGCCGCCTACTGAAACACAAGCCCCAGCAGAATGTAACTCAGCCACTGCTGCCTGGCTCCTGCTTCCGGCCAGTTAACCCTCCCGGCTTGGGCAGCTGTTATGGTTCCCTCAACAGGTGACAGCGCAGGAGGAGTCTGTGCCTTTGCCTTGCTCTTCCCTCTTCCGCCTGGCTCTCCGCCCCGTGCAGCCAGGTGCGCTGGGGGGACAGGGTGCCCCTGGGGTTTGAACCTGATAGTGCAGTTTCTTGTCCTAGCTCCAGTTCAGTGGTTCCTTGCCCTTGAAGCCGACCCTGACCTGGATGGTGGCACCTGGTCACATGCCCCTGCACCACTTGTGTGGAAACCCTATGTGTACCCCCAGCCCTGCGCCGGCCAATACAGACACTGCAGTCTACATGCGACCTTGAGCACGTGGAATGCAACTGGTCCCAGCTGAGATGGACTGTTCGATATAAATCCCACCAAATTCCAAAGATGTCATACACAAAAGAGGCTGCAAAATAGCTTGTTAGCAATTCTGAAATGATTCCATGCTGATATGATAATAGTTTGACTATTTGGAGTTCAATCAGATATTTTATTGAAATGAATTCCACCTGTTTCTTTTCCGTTTTTAATGCAGCTACTAGAAAACTTGCAGTCACTCACAAAAATGCAAATGAAATGTCTACCTTTTGAGGTTCCAGTGAGGAAGAAAGCAGACGCCGGTGTGTGACAACATCTCTATCAGCACAATCATTAATGGCATCATATTGAATGGTCATGATGACCTTCATGCTTCAAGGTCATGTTCACTGAGGATACTAGCACCTCACACAGCGGGAGCGCCGAGCATGGAATCTACAACGCGGGCACCTGAGCCGCGGACGCCACATTGGCCGGTTTCTGAATCCCGAGCTCTGGCAGGTGCCCACCGGCCGGGCTTCATCCACCCCTCAATCTGTGTCTGAAATTCACCGCCCTCCTGGCGGCCACCTGCCCGGCCAGCACAGCCGCAGCCATCAGCACCCCCAGCGCCTTCCTCCAACCTCCCGCCCAGCTCTCCTCCATCTGCTGCTGCCCTTTTTCAGACACCTTGACCCTTCCGAGAAGAGCTGTCCAGGCCGGATCCTGCAAGGAGCAGTCTCCCCAGGAGCCATGAATCACTCCACCTGCTTCTATTGTCATTGCCGGCAAGCAACCAAACCGATTATTTTCTCCAGCTATTTCTGGGCCTTTTTCTGAAACATCCTTGTCTTCAAACTTGTGCTTCTAAACCAACAGCAAATCATTCTAGATAAATGCTAGTCAATTTGATTCCTGGGGAAGAAAAACAGAGCGTTCCTCTGCGGAAAATTAAAGTCCACATTGTTCTAGTACTTATGTGGGTGTAGGAGAGGTGGGCAGAAGCCCCAGGAGCCATTATCTCGCTTTGCATTACCGCCCAGCACCTTGTGGATGCTGCATTCATTGCCCTGAGAATGCCACGGGTATATGGTTGAGTTTGACTTGATGTTGTTCTAGCAACACCTTCCCCCACCACTGCAGACACCAATAAGATTCCATGTTGGGTGATGTCCAGACTTGGCCTGGGCCTCAGGCAGATCCCCACAGATACCTTCTGGAAAAAGGAGACCTCAAAAGGTCTTTCAGAGAGCCTGGAAGTTCACTCCCTTGGTAGAGAACAAGAGTCAGAGGTTGGAAAGTTTTGTAGAGAGTGATCAGCAAGCAGGGCACATTCTACCAAGCCCCTCAGGGGCAGAGCGACGACTCGGGACCACAATGTCCCAGGGCCATCAGGCCATCAGAACCATTAACCTGGCCACTTGCTCGGCACAAGAGAAAGGAGACACTGTCCAAAGCTGAGCTATGACCGGGCAGGAATCTGTCCATGCCTCCCAAGTCCTGGAGCACAGACCCATCCAGCAGGCATTTGTCAAGATTCGTAGAGGAATTGTTCTTAGCCCGGGCTCCAAGACAGCTCTCACCTGCCCAAGGTACCATCAATAAAGCCTCAGGGATCTGAAGACACAGGTCCTGGGTTAGCCAGCAAATTCCCTGGATGAATGCAGAGAGTTAGTTCTCAGTGATCTGCATTTTAGGAAGCACCTTCCTTAAAGCTGAGCTGGAATGGCATGGTCACAGGAAGTGTGGGCAGAGGGAGGGACAAGAAGAGCCCCTCTTGGAGCCCAGGAAGCCATCTAACGATGGAAGGCCCTGGGAGGCCAGCAGACCCAGAGCCCTGTCACCAGGCAAGAAGAGGCAGACATGCCGAGAGCAGGGTTCTAAACTTCTCAACCAGTGCTGGACTGAGTTCCTCCTCCCTCACTGTGTCCAGGTCCTTGGCCTTATAACTTTGCAGTCTTCCCACCACAGATGGAGAGGACACCCCACCACCCCTAGATCCGGGCTCATTGCCAGCCTTCCTTGGTCAGCGGGCTGTGGACAGAAGCCACACCTGCCTGTCTGTTCCCAGCCTCTTGACTTCTGCTGTCACCATGGCCACGGCCACCCGGGCAGGTGCCTTTCTCAGCCTGGCACTCAGAATGCACCTGGGTGGAGCAGATCAGCGGCCAGACAGAAGTGAGGAACCACATGTGGCCAGGAGGACAGCAGCAGCCCCACAGGGGGAGGCTGGGCGAGTCAGCAGGAACCGGCACTGGCCACAGCCTCAGTGGCGCCTGGAGAAGTGGGAGGGAGGTTTAGAGGAGGGACGCCACCAGTGTGCGGGACTTAGCTGGAGAGAGGCTGTGAACACGGCACGGGGTGGGGAAGGGAGTGGACATTTGCAGGGCACAGAATAGCTCAGAGCTGTGGGCAGAGCTCTCTGGAGGACCCTCCATGATCAGCCACATCCTAAGTCTGCATTGCCCACTGCAGGAGCCACATGCCACATGGGGCCATCGAGTACCAGAAACGTGATCAGTGCTACTGAGGAAATGATTTTTAATCCTAACCTATTGATCGTTTTTGTGTGTGCGATACTGAGGATGGAACCCAGAACCTCTGCACTGAGCTACATCCCCAGACTCCCTTTTAACTTTTTTTTCCTGAGACAAGTTCTTGCTAAATCACTAAGCTGCCCAGGCTGGGCTTGAACTCGCAGCCCTGCCCCAGGCTCCCAGAGTGCTGGGACTACAGGCCAATCAACTGATCTTTGAGAGCCACCCATCGCTAGTGGCTGCCAACTGGGTGACATAAATCTGAGGGTCTAAGAAGGAGAGGGCCGAGGGAGGGCGAGGCTGGAGATCCTTCTGTGCAGTGGAACTTTGAGCTCAAGGGCCCAGCCATGATAAGGATACTTGCTGCTCCTGGTGAAGGCCCAGCCCTGGCTGGCACTCTCGTTTCATCTTCCCAGTGTCCTTGTAGGTGCACTAGGGCACTATCCCCAGTCCTCAGATGAGCAGACTGAGATCCAAAGGGCTGCATGCAAGGGAAGGTCCCTGAGAGGCAAAGCCTGATACGAGGAGGAGCCAGGCACCCCAAGGCCTTTGCCTCTCCTCCCAAATGCACATTAGCCCCTTGGCCATTTGCACACGCCTTTCTCTGGCAGGAGTCTTCCCGGTGTGCAGAGTCTGCAACGGGCCTTGCATGCAAGGAGTTGTTTCGGCTCATCTGCTGGCAGCGGTCTGGGGAGGTGTGTGCTTATACCACAGAGCAGGACCGGCAGGGCCAAGAGAGGAGACCAACCCAAAGATGTCTCCTTGTGCTGGCCACCTGTGTGAGCACCAGGCTCCTTCCCACAGCGCCTGCTGAGGACCTGAGACGCGGAGGACACCTGTCCCACTCTTCCCCCAGTCCACTGCTGGCCCAGGAGTGTCCACCATCAGAGGGGCTAAGCAGGACCCTTCGTCCCTGGCAGAGCCATGGGAGTGGCTGACACACGGCTCATGTAGGAAATGTCCGGCACAGACCATGCGGGGTCCTGTGGTCAGGAGCTGGGAGAGGGACAATGAGTGCTCACAGAGCAGCTTCTGTGTGGGGAAGGAGACTGCTCCGGGATAGATAGGCGAGCACCGATGGTGAATTTTACCTTCACTCTACAAACGTGGGCTGAGCGCACCCATGAGGACGGGAAACTGTAGCCCTGGGTCTGGGCTCTGCACATCCCACGCAGCCAGGGAAGGCCCTTCCCCTCGGCGGACCCGTGACTGGGGAACTGCTCCCGGATGCAGGGCTGGCGTGGGCACTCTAGCCTCTCCTACTCCTCGTCCAAATGCCACCTCTACCTGAGTGACTCGGACACAGTGAGGTCGCAGCTCTTGTCCAAGGCCCGGACTCGAGCGCAGAGCCCTCTCCCCAGCTCGGCCACGCAGGAAGCACATGGGCTCCTGCCTCGGGGCTGGGGCTGCAGGGTCCAGGTCCCCTCGGCCACATCAGCCAGCTGCTGTCTCAGCAACACCCTCCCATCCGTGCCAGTGCACTACTCAAGGAGGCCCGTGTCTCCCTCTGCCCTGCGCCTGGACCCGCACTTCTTCCCTTGCTCCAGGGCAGCAGCGTCCTGGAAGGCACCCTGTCCTCCAGTGCCTGTCAGTCCAGGTGGGGACGCCAGAGTCCCAGCCTCCTTCTCTCCGGCCGGCTGGATGTGCCATGCGCCCCTCCAGGCAGGGATCCCCAAAGCATGGCGGCACTAGGCCACCCCCTTAACCACAGGGAGCATGGCCCCACAGAAAGCCTGCTCCTCCCGTGAGAGCCGGGTGCCACGTCGGAGCAGGCTGGTGACTCACAGCCAAAAACGTTGGTAGGTGACCCCAGGAGACATCCAAAATAGAGTGAGAAAAGCCCGTGTGACTTCTGTATTGTGCACTGCAGGGGCCTTGACTTTGGAGCTCTGACCTGCCAGATAGGGGCCCGACTATCCCACAGCCACCATCATGTGAGGAAGCCCAAGCCACGTGGAGAGGTTCAGATCTGCCGCACAGCCAGTGTCCCAGCCAGCAGCCGCACCAGTGGTCACACAGAAGGAGGACACCCTCCAGATGACCCCAGCCCCCGGCTGCTGACTCACCTAGACTTGAATTCTTCTTCCCTAATAACATGGGGAAGCAGACACAGCAGACTGTGTGCCGTCTGGCTTCCCGGGCCCTAGAATCCAGGAGCACAGTGAAGCTGTGGGCTCAGGCCGGTGAGTCTCTAATACAGTGGCGGAACCGCCACACCCTTCACTCGCAGCTACTGATCGCACATGGACCGTGCACCTGGCTGTGCTCCAGGTGCCGGATGAAGGACAGCCAAGGCCCAGGGAGCAGGCCCATGGCACACCGTGGGAGGCATCCACTGGCATCCTGGAGTAGTTGCTTCCAGCAGAAGACTCCGGAGGGGCTTCCTGGAAGAGGCTTCCTGACGTGTGGGAGGGTGGACACAGTAGCTATGTCTCTGCCAGCGACAGGACACCGCATGATGCATTTAGGAAGATACTGAGCGGCACTGCACACTGTGCCAGAAGCCCAGCTCTTCCCACAACACCTGCCTCACCCGTCCCCTTCACAGCCTTCCCAAATACCTTTCTCTCTGCCTGCAGCACGGTTCCCTCACGCTCCTCCCACCTCACCCTTCTTTCCCTGGGATCAGAGGTGACAGGCCACACTCTTCCTGCCCCCCTCGTCATACATCACACCGGACTGCATATTCATTTGCCAGCTGTGTGCCTACCGGCAACCTCCACCACAAGATTTCACCGTGTGCCAAGAACATGACTTGCTCAGCCTTGCATTCTCCATGCCCAGCACAGTTCTGGGCACACAGCGGGGACCCAGTAAGTTCTTGCCGAGACAAGGAGTCCATGAATGAGCACAGGGCCCCTGCTCTGGACCACAGACCTGCTACCATCCCTGTCCTGTGGTTACCTTCTCATTCACCTAATCTTGCCCCCGATCACTGAGTCTCTGGATCCTGCCCTCTGCAGCTTAGAATAGCATGCTGCCACCTCCTGCAAGCCCACTGGGCCACGGCTCCCATCTGCCACCTGGTACCACCCAGCTCTGCTCTGCCACACTTCCTCCCACAGGCGTCTCCAGACAGCAATGTCATCTTCCAGCCAGGCCCCTCCAGGGCTGCACTGCAGGAAAGGACACAGTGTGGGGACTTCCCAGAGCTGAGGAAAGGAGAAAATGTTTACACAGAAGCTACAGAGAACTTCTACACCTGCCCAAATCCTGGCCCTCCGTCCTGAAGGAAATCGCAGGCACCCAAATATCTACATTTGCAGGGAAAAGATTTCACTGGATTTGACAAGGTCCTATGATGTCACTTCACTGAGGTGTCCAAGGAAACCGGTTCCTCGCTAGGGATGCTGGGAAGCTTGACACTTGGACTGGAAGAGGGACAGGAAAGGTGTGATGGCAGACATCAGGCCCCGCCCACATGGCATGGCTTCAGAGACGTTATCCCCTGGGTTATGTCATGTCCTTGGCAAACACACAGAGCGTGGCTCATGTCTAAATATAGTGGACGGAAATTACAGGGAATTATTCAACAGGAACGCAGAAAGCCACTTACCCCTCACGCGCCAGGCTGCCTGAATTTCACAGTCTTCTGAGATACCTTCCACACCCGAAGCTCCGTGTAGCCTTCAGTGCCCGGCAGCCCAGAGAAGGCGCAGAGAGCTCCTTTGGCACCCGACTTCCCATCACACTCCAACATCAGCCTTCACCCTGCAAGAAGACGGCGCTGCAAATCCTGCCCAAAGTCAGTTCAAGGACCCTGAGCCCAGAGCCAGTCACCGACGTGGGGTGAGAGGCCAAGAAAGGCCCATTTGCCTTTCTTAGCCTGCTCTCTGATGTGCTGGGGTTTGCCCCAGGGGTAGAATTAGTTTATATTTTTAAAAACATATCAGAAAGACCCGGGTTCAAACTTGGCTTTACTATTCACTAGCTGTGTGGCTGAACAAGCGTTTTAACCTTTTCGCACACATTTCTAAACCAGAGATAACAGTGTTAACTGTTCAAAAGTTCGAGAGAAGAATAATCAAAGTAATTCATTTAGCATTCAACCATGTTCTTAGGGTCTTCTCATGAAGGAGATAGACAGTGATCCTTGCCCTCATGGAGCATCTACTTGGGTATTCCTAGATTAACAACAAGCAGAAAATCCGAGAAATAAGTAAAGTTTCTAGTATGTTAGAAGGTGATCGATGATACAATAAGGCGAATAGAAAGCAGAGGAGGTAGAGGAAAAATAGCCACGGACTCTTTCTCACTCCTCACGGAGAGCAGGATCTAATTCCCTTCTCCTTACATCCAGTTCTCTTAGTGAACACGAGTGTCTTTGTTAGGTTTTTAGAGCCAGTGGTTGTAAGAGAGCAGATTTAATACAGGACATTTATAAGTTCCAATATTCACCTATAAGCCAAATGCAAGAAGTGCCAAATGTCCATCTAGGCACTGAGACCCGAAACATCCAATCAAGGGCTGAGGCCCACAGCACTGTCCGTGTACGTCCGTGTCTGCAGATGCTGGCTGAAGAAATCTTTACTGGAACCAGAATACGATGCTCGCAGCAGAGATGAAGACCAGAGCGCCCCCGAAGCAACAGCAGCCATCTTTCGACCACAGCAAGGCTCCGAGCTCCTTCCTCGACAAGAACAGCCAAGTGCCCTTCAGGAGAACCAGCTGCAGCAGAGCTTCTCCTGGGAAACAGCTGGCAACTATCTTCTGCTCCCGTTCTCATTTACATTGCTTCAACAACAATCCTCAGGTGGATCCTCTACGCCCAGCATCACACCAACTCAGTCCAGCTGGGCGCTCCGGCTCAAGTTGACCACATTAGGTCCACCACACTGAGAATGTCACAGAGCAATGTTCTGGGAATTCCAAGACAAGGCTCAAAGACCTGCAGCTTCCTTCTGGATTTCTCGGAACATTCTTTTGGGGAGCCCCGTGGCCCACGTAACAAGCCTGACCTTCCTGAGTGCACCATGTTGGAAAGGTCACATGGAAGTTCTCTGTTTCACCTCCAGCTGAGCCCCACCTCCCAGCCATCTCTGCCAGGGCACCAGAAATGGGTTGGAGCCATCTTGAAGCATTCAGACCAGCCCTTCCGCCAGCTAAATAGGTCTGAGCAACCTGAATTGAAGAGTGGCTTGCAAAAGCTGATCCTAGGCTGAACGGACCCACAAAATCCAAGAGATCAGATAGCAGTGGTTGTTTTCAACCACTAAGTTTTGGGATGGTTGTTTCATAGCAGTAGATAAGCAGAACAAGATGGTGGGCGGGGTGGAGGGGGTGGGTATAATGCACAAAAAACCCCTAGGCCAGCTGTCACACAATGTCATCAGCTAGGATTATTCCTGTAAGTGTTTCCTATTAGTCTCGCCTCTGTCTGTAGGAACTATTACAAAGCTGGACTTTTCCACTGGGCACTGTCCCATCGCCGTTCATACTTCCAGGGACGGGACCGTATCCTGATGGCTTGGAGGTGAGGTCCCAAGAAGCGTGGAGAGGCTCAGGCTTCAGGGCTCAAAAACAGTGGGATGAGGAAAGGGCTCCTGGCACCCCCACAGGCAGACATTGACCTCTGCACTTAAACTTTACCCCCCAACAAACACCCCCAAACCTTGCAGACTGCCCTTTGAGGACAGAGAGGGTTTCTTAGTCATCGTAATTTCATAATGTTCTTAGGGCAACAATTACAATGGTGTCCCGGTCCACACAAAGCTCCCTGGAGGAAGGACCCCATGATGGAGGCACGGCTAGTGTGATTTTATATGCTCTCTATCTCTGCTCCATTTTGCTTAGTTCCAACAGCATGAAAGGAAAACAACCTCCCAGAAGGGAAAGGCTGAAGTTTGCAGACTGGCAAATTCTAGAATTTCCGTGAAGGCAAAAGAAAGGACGTTATTGTCTGAGTGACTTTTTTCATTGCTGAGACGAAATACCCAACACCCAAAGTTAGAGGGGGAAGGTTTCCTTGGCTCAAAGTTCACAGAGGTTTCAGCCCACAGTTGGCCGTGGGGCGGCAGGCAGGGGGGCAGGCAGGAAGCAGTGAAGCTGCCTTGATTCTGTCCCTTTCTGTTCCATCCCGGCTACAAGCCACTCGCACTCGGGTGGGGTTTCCTTCCTCGGTCGATCCATTCAACCACACCTAGAGCAACGCTAATCTGATTAGGGAACCAGTCCGTACATCACACACCCTTAATCCATGTTCATACACCCTAGATCCAGCCATCTCCAAAAAGCCCTACCGAGGAGTTCCTGAGGTTGGGGGGAGCAGTCACGTCTAGATGCAAACCATAACAGTTATTATATGAGTTCTTCCACAGGAAGCAAAATATTAGCTAATAATCCACAGAGTTAAAACTAAAGAGGAAAAATGCCTTACCCTAAAAGGTAAATGATAACAGGCAGGTATCCCAGGTCAAGTTGTTTCTTTGAGGGGGGGAGTTTGCTGGGGATCGAACTCAGGGTCTTGTGCTTAGCTGGGCAAGCACTCTACCACTTGAGCTAAATCCCCAGTCCCCAGGCAGGCATCCTAAGAAGAAGTTACAGGTCATAGGATGACAAGGGTTATTTGTAGACTGAATGGAATGTCAATGAAAAAAAGGATATAAAAAAAAAGATGTTATTTAAAATATCAAGTGTTGGGTAAGCTGGGAGTGTACCTCAGTGGCAAAGCACTTGCCTAACATGTGAAGCCCTGGGTTTCACCCCCATCACCACACAAAAGATAAAGTAGGACAACAATTTGTTTTCGGTTGGGCGAAGAGAGTCCCAAGCTACTCAGGAGTTTGAGTTCAGCCTAGGGAACATAGCAAGATTCCAGTCTCAAACAATACATAGTATAATAACTATAGTATAGTATCAAGTGTGGAGAAAAAAATACCAGGCAAAGAAATCACAAGTTAGGCAGTTAACTGATGATTAGCTAAATGTTTTACAATGCAGGTGTGGTGGACTTATTATTGTGGTCAACTTGAGCCAGAACGCCCAGCTGGACTGAGCTGGTGTGGTTCTGGGCATAGAGGATCCACCTGAGGATTGTTGCCGACACAACATAAAGGAGAACAGGAGCAGAAGATAGTTGCCAGCTGTTTCCCAGGAGAAGCTCTGCTGCGGCTGGTTCTCCTGAAAGGAACTTGGCTGTTCTCATCGAGGAAGGAGCTCGGGGCCTTGCTGTGGTCGAGGATGGCTGCTGTTGCCTTGGAGGAGCTCTGGCCATCATCTCTGCTGTAAGCATAGTATCCTGGTTCCACTGAAGAATTCTTCAGCCATCATCTGCAGACACGGACGTACATGGGACAGTGCTGTGGGCTCCCAGCCCTTGATTGGCTCTTTTGGGTCTGCAGAGCATAGATAGACTTTCGGTACTCTTCCTGCATTTGGCTTATAGGTGAATGTTGTAACTTATAAATGTCCTGTATTAAATCTGCTCTCTGCAAACCATTGACTCTGGAAAGGTAACTAATACAGCATGTTTTGTTTTGTTTTGTTTTACAGTGCAGTTTTGATAAAGGAACATTTTCTTCTGAATCAGATAAAGGTGACAGTAATAGCATATCAGTTCCCTGTGTTGATGAGGTGCCAAATCACCTCAGTAGTGTTCCGCGGTGCCACACCACCACCTACTGGCAACTACTCCTATTGCAGGCAAAGTACCTGTGAGAACTGATTCTGGGGCTCGCACCTGCCATGTTCAACCCTATTTGACAGGTCATAATCATTGCTGGAGGAGTAACTGAAATAAGTCTGTATTTGCTGGACACATATGATGTGCCCTGAAAGATGCTTTGAAATATACAGTCCCTAACCACAAAAGAGCTTAGCTACAAAAGCAGTAAGTACGTAAGGGGAAAAAGTGGTTAATATTACATGTCGCTGGAATTTACAGAAAGAGAGTATTCATAGCAAGCAGCAGGGTCCCTGGCTTGCCATGATAGGAGAGAGAAGAACGAATGACCACGCCAGCAGAAGCCTAAATAGGTCTTGGTTTTCCCTTTCTCTTGCTGGACCGTTGTCTCAGGTTAGAGCAGGAAGGGAGAAAAAGAGGAATGAGACAGCTCCTGTGCTCCGTTTAGGATGCCTACTATGTGTTAGGCATGCGGCAGCTGTAATGCCACTACCCTTCATGACTATCACAAGATCATTGCTATCATCAAGGAAGCGAGCATCCATAGAGGTGAGGTGTTCAGCCAGGTTCTCCTGAGCTCTCATCCTAGTGTAGGGCTGGACGAGTCCAAGTGCCATGCTCTTTGCTCTCTGACAAGCCTCGCAGCTTTAATGCACTGAGCTTCCCCCTGGTTCCAATGCCACTGTGATATATTTGGACAGTTGCAGGTTGCTCCACCAACACTGAGCTGCCCCGTGGGGGAAGAGGCCATGTCCTGCTCAGAGAGTATGACACAGAGTGGAGCTGAGCATGGGCCGTGAGAAGCATACCTGGGTCTCTGATGGCTCGTGCTGCTGGCACTTCTCTAGGGCCATGTGGTTATACACAGCAGGGTACACAGGGACCTGGGGAGGAATCTCTGTAAGTTGACAATTTCTGACTGGAGCCGGCGAATTCCATTCAGCAGGTTGAAGGAGTCAACCAGAAATCGCTTCCCAGGTGATCCAGATTAGAAAGGATGTGGACTACCTAAACCCTGCTCTGGATGCTCCAAATGTTGTGAGCACCCTTTCCCAGAACCCTCAGCTACTACCTCCCGTGCACCACGGGCCGAGGAGTGAGGCCGTTATTCTGTCCCTCTGGGAACAGAAACCATCCCAGACATCTCAAACAGAGGGGATTCCTACCAGAGATTGGTTACAAGGTGGAAGAGTGGCTTAGAAGCCACCAGGGTCAGTGACAGCTCAGGGCCACCCGCCTGCAGAACTGAAAGGACAAAAGGAGGACACAGTGTTACTGGAGCTCTTAGAGCCAGGGCCGGCAGGAGTGCAGGTTTAAACGGCAGGAAGGCAAAGCTGTCCAGCAGCCGGAGGCGCCGGGGAGCAAATGCTGCCAGGGCAGAGATGGAAATCAGGGGCTGGAGTTTCCTGCCCCACGGCAGGGCCGGGGTGGAATCATGAGGAGCCAAGTACAGCAGTGCTTAGAAAGTCCGCCTTGCCAGTGTCTCTCAAGGCTGGATGAGCCTTAGACTCAGCCTGACCCTCCCTCAGTTCAGAGTGTGAGGCCAGAAGTCAGCGAGGAGGCCTGGACAGGGTGTTTCAAAGTGACTTTGGAGTGAAGCCGGGGTGAGAACTGATACTGGATCACATGCTCTGAAAGGGTAGAGCTGTGTTTGCCATCATCCCCTCTGCAGTGCTACGCTGTCTGGCCCAACAGAGGAGTGCAGTGTGTGTGTGTGTGTGTGTGTGTCTGTGTGTGTGTGTGTGTCTGTGTGTGATGAATGAATGAATGAAGGAAGGAACAGTGTTCACACCGAGGCCTTGGTGAACCAGGCAGACCACATGGATCCCAGGGCAGGGGGATGTGTGGGGATCGGCTGCTGGTGCTAAAGAGACGAATGTGGCTACCAAGGCCAGTTCCAAGAAAAGCATCTTTTTACCTGAAATGAATCTAAAACCAAGAGAGGGTCAGATTCCCAGAAGGACCAAATCCGGAGGAAGAGGTTAGCAGCAGCTCTACTCTGTCCGTGTAGAGCTGCCACCCTCCCCCCGGCAGACTCTGACTTTGGCTGCACCCTGGTTTTAGTCTAGCCTTTTCCCCAGAGAACAGAACTCCCCCTCATGTCTCCGTCCACTTTGCCTCCCAGCTCACAGATGTTGTGCATGGCGAGCAAGGTTCAAAGCACTTTCCTCCGCCATGGGCCAGTTAACCAGCAGCAACACTGGAGCTGCAGCCACTCCACACTTGGGAGGAGATGGCAGATCATTGCTTCTCACCTGAACACGGGGCAGCCCCGCTCTGTTAAGAGTTACCTGGCAACCTGAGTAGCCAGAGCCATTTGACACCCACTTTCCCACCCCTCGTTGCCCCCTTCCTCTATGTCTCCTCTACTTCCCTCTCCCTTCATTCTTCCACATCCCTCTTTCCTCTGGCTACAGCCTCTCTGCCTTTCCCCTCTTCCTACCAGGTTCTTCACATCCTGGGACCTCACCCCCACTTTGAGCAAAGTCTTCCTCTGTCCGCATTTCTATTTTCTCCAGGATGAAATAGGACTAAGTGCTGTCGCGCCCTTGAACGTCTCATCGGAAGCAGGAATGGTACACAGCTTTGTAGAAGAAAGGAGAGCACTGCCTTGATTACTCCCCCGAGAACCTTCAGAACTTGAGATGTTTCAAGTTGATGTGAGAGAGCTGCAGCAAGGTCCTCACAGCTATTCCGGTCTTATCTGGCTCTGGCCAGCTCCGGAGCCCCACACAGGAAGCTCCTGCTAGAGAACTCATGCCGTTTCTCTGCTTTGGCAGCATGAGGGCTGCCGTGTTGCCCAAGCCCAGTGAGACACAGGACCACTTCACTGGTTGCCCCACAGCCTCGAGATGCAGAACTGGCTAAAGTGGCTCCTGCTGTGGGCAACCTACAAGGGCGGCCATTGTGCCCATCACATGACAATAATTCCTGTTAGGGTTTATATCTAGATGTCCCCCTGAAACCTTTGGATGGTAAGTGGATTATGGGAACATTATAGCTGACTTGCTGTTAGGAGGTGGGGTCTGGAAGGAAGAGGTGGGCCACTATGGGTGTGGCCTAAAGATTATCTCTCCCTTCCTCCTTCCTGCCTCTCCTTTATCTCTCTCTCTCTCTCTCTCTCTCTCTCTCTCTCTGTTTCTCCTTCCTGTCCGCCATGCCATGAGTAGCTCTCCTCCACCAGGCTCCTCTGCTGTGCCATCCTGCCCTGGAACCAGCTGACTATGGACTGAAACATAAGCCAAAATAAACCTCTGCTTCCTTTAAATTTCTGGTGTTGGGTGTTTTGTCCCACCAGTAAGGGAAGTAACTAAGACAATTCCTGAGCCTAAGCAGAGTGTAAACAGCACCCAGATTCTGGGATCCCACCCAGATACATGGAACTAGACTGTCTCGGGGTGTGGTCCAGGCATCCAGCCTGTTTCTTCCCACTGATCTTCCCTGAAGGTACTTGGTGTGTAGATGAGGCCCGGCACTTAATCCTAACTCACTCTCTGGCCAATGCTTTTCACTGCACTCATATTGTCCACAATTTTAGACCTACTCAGCACATTTCTAAATAAGCAAAACACCATGGCAAAGAAGCAGCCCCTCCATGACTTGTGGAGTCACACTTGTCCTTACCCCAATTTAGTGGGCATGACGCTTCATTTGCCCCTCTGGCTACTCTAACCTGATTTTAGAGAAACATGAATGCTGTGGGGAGGGCTGGCTTGGTCCCCAGCTGCGTTGGGACCCAAGTCCCCTCTCCAGCTCCATCAGAGAGAAGGGGAGGACGTCCTGAAGCCAAAGGCCTTGAATGCCCACCTGCACCCCAGGGCTGGCACAGCTTGCTTCCTCTGACGCCGGCAGGAGCAGGCGCAGACAGAGCAGACACGAGGGAAAGGAGTTGCTGCTTGCACCAAATTTAGGGAAAGGTGTTCAGCCCCAATGCAGCAGCCTTGAAACATTTTCAGCTGTCAGGTGACATTTTTGAGTTTCTTCTCGGAATCCCAAAGACAGAGCAAAGAGCTGCTCTGGCTGATGCCAGAGATCTTCCTTGCACCTTCTCCTCCCCTGCATGGAGCTGTAGGCTCCAGGACAGCCGGTTTAAACCCCATCCAAACCTTCAGTGCCCTCTTTTCCTGCTCATTCCTTGTGTGGGGTTCAGAGATCTGTCTGCAGGGACATGGCGGCCCTGTAGAAGACAGAGGATCACGCACAGCTGTTCACCATCCTGTAACCATCCAGAGGAGACCAAACCAACCACGTCTCCTCTCTTAGTTTGGCTTCCTGTCAAAATAAGGACTCTTGATTTAAGAACTTAGGTACAGGCAATTTCTTCAGGAGAGGCATCCAGAAGAAGTGGGAGAGTGGGACAAATAAGTGAGGTGGAGAGAGGAGAGGCCGATGACAGGGAGCAATACTAAAGCAGCCACTGAGCAATGGCGGCTCAGCCCTCTGGGAAGCATGCCCAGCACCCCAGAACCGCCAGTCTGAAGAAAGGTCGGTTGGGCCCTTAGTCATGGGCTGTCAACTCCCTTAGGACTGCCCCAGGGGCTCTAATTATCCCACATACACACACACACACACCACACACACACACACACACACACACACACAGGCTCCACTTACACGTTGGGCATTTGGATGGACTGTGCCCCATGGTGGCAACTGAAATCAGTCATGGCCTTATGGATGCCTTGATGACCTTGGGATGCCACAGGGCTCACTTTCAAGAATAAGATGACCCCAAGTCATATATTTTGTTATCAAAAAATTACATAGAAAATGGATGTGAGACCCCACCAGCACTTTCTTCATTCAGGGACCACTCCCCACCATAGATGTACTTTTGAAATCCCAGGGTGCGGTCCCCACATCTACACCAGCCTCTCTGTAACGGCGCCACACTTCAGCATCAGTGGCTCCCTGCTCTGCTCCTCCAAGTGCTTCCCAGAAGGGCCATGTGTGAACGGGACCTTGGGCCCGGGCTGTCCCCTGTCCTCAGGGATGTAGCTTGGCTCGTTGGCAGTGAGCAGACCCCAGCAACCAGAAGCCAGGCTGTGCCCAGGTCATCCTGAGCTCAGGTTAGTGTGCCAGGCCAATGTCACATGCACCTCCAGTCTGCTCAGAGAAAGGATAACCCAGTTCCCGTTGGTGCCGCCCTCAGGTGAGCGCTTCCTTTTCAGAGCTGGTCCACACAGGAACCTGAGAACACTCACCACAGGGAAATGTTCACAATAGTAATGGCAGTTTAAACCAGCAGACTACATGGAGTCCATCACTACACAACCCAGCAACTCCACTCCCAGGTATGTGTCTGGGAGAAGTGAAAACAAACATAAACAAAAGCCTGTATACGAATGTTTGTAGCAACATTATTCATAAACCTAAAATCTGGAAACACACCAAATGTCCATCACCTGATGAATGGATAAACGAAATGTGATATGATGAAATATTATTTGCCTATCAAAAAGAACGAAGTATTGATACATGTCTCAACACTGATGAACCCTGGAAACAGTATGCTGAGTAAAAGAAGCCGCTTACAAAAGACCACAAGCTGCATTGTTCCATTCATACGAAAAATCTGGAACAGTAAATCTACAGACACCGACAGTAGAGAGCGATTGCTTAGGGCTGGGGAGTGAGGGAAGGGAGTAGAGTTGGTAGCTAAAGGGTATGGGATTTCCCTGGAGGTGATAAAAAGTGTTTTAAAATTGACTGTGGTGATGGTTGCACGAATCTGTGAGTGTCTTACAAAAACCATTGAATTGTATGCTTAAAATGAGTGATGGTAATATATGAAGTCAATACAGCTGTTGGATATTTAAAAAAAAAAAAGGACTACAAAACTGTGCATGCAGTATGATATCAGGTGTGCTAAAATGGAGACAGGAGGGAGGGAGGCAGGGAGAGAGGGAAGGAGGGAAGCAGGGGTCTAGAGAAATAAATCACAATGTGCTATTTGATCAAGGGTCCATGCTTGACTTCAGCCAGTTTTTCTGAAAGGGCCAGTGCTTCTGGACCAGAACTATCACATCACCTGAGAACCTACTAGAAATGCAAATTCTGTCTCCACCTGACCCTGGACTTGGGAGGAGACTGATTCTGTGAGCGATCCAGGGACCCGGGAGGCCCGGATGCCTGCTGACAGTACAGATTGCTGGCTTAGGCCGACTGACCAGGTTTGCCGCTTACCGAGCTGGGCTCTGGGAGGAGGCAGGGCTGCTGTCCCCTGGAGCTTGTGAGGTGAAGAGAGAATAAGGGCGTGCTCCAGCAACAAAATTCCAGCGAGGACAGCTATCCCGGCAATCCAGACTACAGCAAGGGCTTCACAGGAAGGTGGATGCTAGAAACACCTACAGCAAAGAAAAATCAAAGGAAGGAGTAACAAAAGAAAAAAGAAGGGCAGAAAAACCAAGAGGGAAAAGAAGGAGGAAAGGAGTTCTGGCTGGGCCGGAGTCCTGCTCTGCGAGGCCCTTTCTTGGTAGCTCCCCAGCTTTTTCTCTGCAGTCCGGCCAGCTTGCTAACAAGCCCCAGCCGTGGGGACAGGCTATCATCTGCATGGCTGATTTAGCAGGCAAGCTCCAAGGGTGGAAAGCAGAAACCTCCTGAGGGCTTTGAAGTCTCCTGCAAACCCACAACTGGAAACCTAAACAGCTCAGTTCAACGCCTCTGCCAGGAGCAGGTAGCGCCTGGTGTGCGGACGCCTCTGCAGCGTCAGCAGGGAGCCCACCGTGCAGGGAGGCTGCAGTGTTTCCCTGGCTGTGCACGGCTGCCCCTCGGGTCAGACATGCAGGTTTCCTAAGCAGGAGTCAATTAAAAGCCTCATGGCCTGCCCCCCCCAACCCTGTCCGATGCCACATTTCATCTATTCCCATAGACAGTGTGTGGCTTTTTTTTTTAATCCTTTACCAAGTTCTTCTTCTCACTCCCCACTTGGAGTGCATTAGTTACCATGGAAACAATGAGGTCTTCATGGGATGGGCAGAGCTTAATTGACTATTACAGAAAGTTAGTTAGTGCTCCTTTTGGAGATTTTATAAAAATATATATATTTATATTTATATATATATAATTATGAAAGTTGGGGCTCTAAGGAAATTTTGATGACTTAAGGAACTTTCTGAGGAAAACAGTACACATGGAAGTAAAATGCTAGCAATGTGGGACCCACCTTGCATACCACCTGGGCCATGTATTGTGACTCACCATCCAAGAAGGCAGTGTTGGGTGAGGAACCCACAGGCCACAATGGAAGGGATGATGGTGGCATGACAGATGGAGAGCAGGGCTCCTGCCCTGGGCACATCCCCAAGTCTATACGTCACTGCCTGGGTGACCAGGGCACACTATTTCATCTCTCTGAGACTATTTCCTTACCTATGAGGGAATTTACTGAAGGAGTCC
>PVJO010019311.1:0-34603 GCA_004026905.1 Hystrix cristata | reverse complement strand
CTATCATTATTTGCAGATGACATGATACTCTACATAGAAGACCCCAAGAATTCCACCAAAAAACTTCTAGATTTAATAACTAAATTCAGTTGCGTAGCTGGATACAAAGTCAACACCCAAAAGTCAATAGCATTCCTATATACTAATAACAAACTCACTGAGAAAGAAATAACAGAAGTTATTCCGTTCACAATTGCATTGAAAAAAATGAAATACTTAGGAATCTATCTAACAAAACAAGTAAAAGAATCTTTTCATTGAAAACTACAGTACTCTAAAAAAGGAAATTGAAAGAGATCTCAGACAATGGAAAGACATCCCATGTTCATGGGTAGGAAGAACCAACATAGTGAAAATGGCCATACTTCCTAAATTACTATACAGATTTAATGCAATTCCAATTAAAATACCAGTAACATACTTCACAGAATTAGAAAAGGCAATCACGAAATTTATCTGGAACCAGAAGAGACCAAGAATAGCAAAAACAATTCTGGGCAACAGGAATAAGGTAGGGGGCATCACAGTTCTCGACTTGAAACTATATTATAAAGCTTTTGTGATAAAAACAGCATGGTACTGCCACAGAGACAGACCTGAGGACCAATGGAACAGGCTAGAAGATGCAGAAATAATCCCAAACGCACTCAAATACCTCATCTTCAACAAAGGAGCCAAACACCCTCACTGGAAGAAAGATAGCCTCTTTAATAAATGGTGCTGGAAAAATTGGCTTACCACATGCCGAAAACTAAAACTAGATACATGTCTCTCACCATGTACTAAGCTAAAATCAAAGAGGATCAAAGATCTAAACATTAAAACAGAAACACTAAATCTCCTGGAGAATAAAATAGGAAGAACTCTTGAAGACATAGGGGTTGGAAAAAAATTTATGAACAGAACTCAGACTGCACGGGAAACAATACAAAGAATCAATGCTTGGGACCACATCCTATTAAAAGGTTTTTGCACAGCAAAGGAAATTACTTAGAGAGTGGGGCGAAAAATCACAGATTGGGAGAAAATTTTTGCCAGCTGTCCCTCAGACAAAAGGTCTAACATCTAGAATACATAAAGAACTCAAAAAAATCAACGCCCCCCCCAATTTAAAGGCCCTATCCAAAAATGGGCATCTGAAATGAATAAACATTTCTCAGACGAAGAAATAAAAATAGTAAATAAATATATGAAAAAATATTCAACATCACTGGTCATTTGAGAGATACAGATCAAAACAACACTAAGATACCATCTCACTCCAGAAAGAATAGCTATTATCAAGAAATCAACCAATAACAAGTGCTGGCAGGGCTGTGGGGAAAAAGGAACCCTTCTCCATTGTTGGTGGGAATGTAGACTGGTCCAACAATTGTGGAAACTGGTGTGGAGATTCCTCAGAAAATTACAACTAGAGGTTCCATTTGACCCAGCTATTCCTCTGCTTGGTATCTTCCCAGAAGAATTAAAATCATCATACCACAGTGATATATGCACAGCCATATTCATAGCAGCACAATTTGTAATAGCTAAGTCTTGGAAACAAACTAAATGTCCAACAACTGATGAATGGCTAAAGAAGATGTGGTTTTTCTACATAATGGAGTACTACACCGCCATAAAGAAGGATAAACTAGAGTCATTTGTATGCAAATGGATGTTCCTTGAAAACATACTATTAAGTGAAATAAATCAGACACTTATCAGTACACATCGAATTGTTTCTCTGATATGAGAAACCATAAGTGTAAATAAGGACAAAGGGGTATAATAGATATTATGTAAAAAAAAAAAAAAAGTATTCAAAAGAAAGGAGAACTAGACAGGGAGAAGGGGATAAAGAAGGAAGGTGAAAAGAAAAGTAAGATGAAGGGGAAAAAATGGAAAAATGTAAATAAACCGGCTGTGAATACGGAAGGGTGGGGGAGCGGGAGGGAGGGATGGGGAAGAGGGAGAAACCAAGATACAGCATGTACAGGTACAAAATAACCATGATGAATGTGATCATTATGTATACAATGTACCAATACACGTTCTTGGTAAAAATAAAAATTAAAAAAATAATAAAGCATCACAATTGTAACAAATATACCAACAAATGCAAGATATTATTTGTAGTGAAAAGTATGCAAGTGAACAAATGAGCATGCATGGGTAGCATATGGGAACTCTCTATACTAGTTGTATATCTATTTGTAAATCTAGAATTATTTTTAAAAATAGTCTATTAACTTTTTAGAAGCCTAAAATCTTACTTTCCTTGAAATTCAAATTCATTTTACAAATGCAAATTACTAATATTTACTAACATACAAATTCGTATTTTACTAATATAACAAAACCACAAATAATCTGAATAAAACTCCTTGGTAATTAACACAGAAGCAAAGATTTTTGGTTAAAAATCTTAAATCTGTAACTGACCTTGTTACAGATTGGTGGTGATTACTAAAGGTTATAAAACTACTTTCTTTTAATATTTTATAGCTTTCAAAAATTATAATTAATTACCTGAAAAATACTTAGTTTTTTTAGTATCCTAATAGTTAAAAAAGGTAAAATCTATAAACACATATACATATATGCATATACAAAATATAAAGCACAGTTGGGAGGTTTTTTTGTTTTTGCCTTTTTGAGATAGGGCCTCACTACGTAGTCCAGGCTAGCCTCGAACTCTCTGTGATCCTCCTGCCTCAACCTAGCGAGTACTAGGATTACAGGCATTCCCCAAGACGCCCAGCTATAATGCATATTTGTAAAAAGGGAAGAAAACACAACTTTTATCTGTGTAGATTATCTTTGGAAGATGGATCTTTTTCTGCAATTAGTATCTGCTTTTCATTATAATCAGGAGTATAAAAATCACCTTCCAAAGAAACCCAAACCACCCTGCATTCTTAAGTTTCTATCAGAGAAACAAAGGAGATTCTTAAGTCAGTAATAAGAAACAATTATTTCCGAACAAAGTTGAGTTTGAGTGGGGCAGAGAAGAGGCCTTAGTCAACTCCATGGAAAGGAGGGGACTGTATTTCTACAACTTTGATTACTATGGCTAAGAAGAATGTCAGTGAAAAAAACAATTATTTAATCACTGAAGTATTATCTTTAAGTTATTTAAAAAGCAACATCATGATAGAGGCTACCTTTTAATTCTCTCATCCTTTACAGCATTCCTATTATGTATTTTATCCTGCTCTAAAACCTTAAGAGGTACAGTAACCATCATTCAAACAGATGAATAAAGTCTACTTGACCAAGGTCCTACAGTCTAATTCATTTCATTCAATGCAAACTATATTGTTTGCCAAGCACAGTGCTTAGTTGATGATTTAGAGATCACTAATTGCATACAGCTCTTTCCCAACATGAGCCTCTTCTATTAAGATTGTGAGATTATCTCTGATGATAGGATGGACTTGCAGCAACCCTAGAGGCACCAGAAGCTTATTTTCTAGCTCTGCTTGATTAATTCCTAAAGCCCAAACATTCTGGCTAAGCCTCTTATTTTGTGTGTGTGTGTGTGTGTGTGTGTGTGTGTGTGTGTGTGTTCATCAGCATGCGTGTGTGAAAGAAATGTGTGTGTGCATGCGCACATGTGCTGGAACCGGAGCAATTTTTGGCTCAGTCTATACTGTTTCCCCAGTGGCTTTCCCTCCAATGTCTTTGGTCTGCAACACCTAAAAGGTTTTACAAGTTGAACTTGGCCTTTCCCAAAAGGCAAATTCATCTTTTAACGGAGCTGCTCACTATTCTTAAAGAAAAACATTAAAATGTGAAGTGCTTGGTTTTATTATCTTCATGGTTCCCTTTTCTTTAAGTGTTTCTCTCTGCCTGGCACCTCCCCCTCTTCTGCCCATGCACATTCATTAAACTAACTATTCATTACCCATGAATCCCTGGCAGGCCAAAAGAGAAGAGTATATATATCATAAGAGTTGTGTGCATCTGACTTTTCTATCAACAGGCAACCTATTCCTTGTCCTACCATTTATCTATCCAGTCATAAAACAAGAGTTCTTTACTCCCCGATTGTTGAGTCTATGAACCATGACTGAGAGGCAATACAACAAGGTTAAACAGGTACACCATGAAGCCAGACTGTGTAGATTCTACTTCTTCCACTTGTTTATTGTTGCATTATCTTGTGCTCTTTACGTAAACTTCAATTTAAAAAGGGGGTTTAAAATATTAGCTGTCTCAGCTGGTAATCCTAATACTCTGGGAGGCTGGAGGATCATAAGTTCAAGCACGGTCTAGGCAACTCAGTGAGACACTGTCTCTAAAAAATTTTAAAATGAACTGGGGATGTAGCTCAGTGTGAAGGCCCTGGATTCAATTCCCAGTATGAGGGAAAAAAATGCCTCATAAAACTCCTTTGAGGAACTGGCCTAGTATACAAAACACAGAACATGGACAAAAAGGTCAGTAAATGCCAGCCATTCCACTGTGTTTTACACATAACTGTGGAAGGAAAAGTTTAGTCTTCTACTAAAATTTTCAGGAAATAACCATACAAGGGAATATTTTTATAGGTAGGCAGCCTATAAAATACTACTGAGAAAACTGGGGTGTGAGGTCAATTTCCTTTTTTTGTGGAAGACAGACAAGACGCCGAAAGGTGCCGACTCTCAGGGCAGTGTGGCATGACTGGAAAATCATCATAGAGATACAGTTGCTTAGTGAATAAATGCCTATTTCTGTTCTAGCACAAGCCAGTGTGCTGAGTTACATTACAGTATCTTCTTTGGGAGGCCTCACAGGACGGATCTATGTGCTTTCATGCCAAGAAACATGCACTTTGTGAATAATCCTACTTTTATGCTTTGCGTATTATACCTCATCTAAAATATGTGTTGTGATCCATCAAATACACTGCTTATCACTATGTCTTTACTTTCTCTCTTATTTCTTTAACCATAGCCTTTAATTTGGTATGCTGCATTTTATTCAGTCATTGAAAATCATTTTTTTTTCTTTTTTTTTTCTTCTTGGAATACTGGACATAGATCAAAGGGGCAGTCTGCTTGAACTCAAGACTTTTCTTTCAACTTTCAACACCCAATTACTAAATGATTACCTCACTTTTCCCCAACATGTATGACACTGCTTTGCTACATACTATATTCTAAGGTTCCAGACCCATCTTCCTGGATTAGTGGGTACCCAGATATGGTTCTAACACTGCAGCCTTGGTGCCACCTTCACAGCTCTGTCCAAGTATAGGATTTGGTGCCAGGTTTGGAGAGTGGAGGGAAAAGGAGGGGAACGGAGGAGAGAGGAGTGGAGTGGAGTGGAATGGAGTGGAGAGGAGGAGAGAGGAGAGAAGAGGATCCCTAGGGCTAGTTTATCTGAATATCCTCAGGGGTTTGGCCTTGCTTACTGTCCTCCTAGTCACCCCTCTAATCATCTCACCCTGGTAACCAGCTTTACCTGGAATGCGTGCTCCACAAATAAGACACAACTTGCTTTTGTATTAGTGGCACTATTTTTCCACAACTTAGTTATTTGAATGTGTGATGTTCTTTCATAGAATTTACGCTCATTTCTTCCCACATACCCAATGACATTTTTACAAGAAAATGATTTTCTTGGAATCCATCCTTCTCACCAAGAAATGTTACTGTATAAACATGACACTCATCATTTGTATTGGATCTTTTGGGCTTTAGATCTTGGGAGAAAACACAACAATGCAAATCTCTTTAAGTGAGTCCCTCTTCCTCCTGATGGATAACTAGGGGCTATCCGCCTAACCTTTTTTTCCTGAACTCTCCTTTCAGTCCAGCAGGTAAGGTGGTCCACTGATCTTGTTTGTAGGTGTAAGGCAGTGAAAAGGGAGAAATGAACTTTCATTTCAAATCAAGAAAGGGAGTCCAGCTTCCAAGAACCATTTAAGTGGTTTCAAAATAGTACACAAGTTAACCTTATGAAAAAATACCTCAGTTCTTTCTTGTTTCAAAATTCTGATATTTAATGTCAACTGTAGTGTATTATCACATTAAATAAAAGGGGTAATGGGAGATCTTCTGTATCAGAGTCTACCTTCCCAGAATGATTTTTACAAATGATCCTGCTATCTAGTGCTACTATTATTAAAGTACAAAACAACTGATACTTTGACTTAGGAGAAAATTCTTAAAATTCCCATTCTGAACAGCCATTTCCTTCCCGATATAAAGGTAAAGGCTAATTTCAAAAGCTAAAGAGATGCAAAGTTAAAGAGCAAAGTAGCAAACAAATCACATAAATAACTTGTGCATATGTGTTTCTTCTGAATGCTTTGGAGAAAAGTTCTACAAGAAAATGCTTCTACCACAAAGGAGTTTTTTAAAGGCCATTTAAAAACAATTTAAATCATTCAATAAGCATACCATTTATTGAGCATCTATAAATCAAACACTTTAATCTGAAGATAGAAGAGAAAATGAAACAGTCCCTACTCTCAAGCTCACAATCTAAAAGAAAGCACGGATACAAATTATTACAATACAGTGTTGACTATTCTAATAGTTGTGTATAAAAAATACTGTGACAAGCAAAGAAGAGAGGCAAAATGAAGTTACAGTAAGCTTCCTAATGGAGGTTAGGTCTAAAATGAGCTATAGAAAGGAAAGAAGAGTTGAATAGTACATGCAAAAAAGTGAGAAATGTGAAACAAAGCGAATGTGGGTAATTTTCAGTAGTCCCTCAGCACACAGCAAGGTGAACAGCAACAGAAAACAAGGTTCAAGGCAGGAAACAAATCACAAAGAACTCTACGGTCATACTAGAAAATCTGATTATTACTTAATTATATCAAATCTAAACTACCATCAATTACAGGATGCACCTCTAATATGTGTACCATAAAAGAAAAAAAAGCTTTGAGTCTTAATACTAACAAGTTTAATAAGAGCTATATCTTCAGTGTAAGATGGAGAAATAAACCAGCCTTTGTAAAAAGAGAGATCAAAGAACTCTGCACTTCTCAACTTGACTGTGGGCAGGAGGAAGGAAAAAAAAAATCTTCCCCTGAGAACTGAACTCTGAGCAGGTCTGCAGCCTGAATAAAAGCTAACACTGTGGTTCAAAAACAAATATAACAAAGACTTTCAAGTGGTCTCAAGTTGGTAGTATCCCCAGATACCTGGTAGAAAAAAATGCAATTCTCATTAGAAGAACAAGGCTTCAGTCATGAACAACAGCAATTTAAGATGCAAACTAATTTCAAAGATGAACAAGGAAAAATGTTCATGGTAGAATTGATGAAAAACTGTCAATTTAATGTCAATATTAAATACGGTGGTATTTCAGGATTACCTGGGGAACATTTTAAAATATGCATCACCAAGTCTGCATATTCAGGGATTCTCTGTCAGATAAGTACTTCAAGTAGAGCTGAAGTAGAGCACTGGAATCTTTTTAACAAGCCACCCAGCAATTTTTTTAATCTGACAAAAATACCAAGACACTAGTGTATGTATGCAGAATCAGCTGAAAATTCCCACTGTAAAATAAAGAATAGCAGGATTTTAATCAAGAGCATCATTTGATCAGACTGACAATTTAAGAAGACCACTATGGTGCAGAGACCTCCTGGAGAACGTAAGAAGAGAGTAAGGACAAAAGATAGAGGGTAGTAAATATTATAGTTAGGAGATTACTGGGATAGTTTTAAGATGAGAGATGGTGATCATTTGAATAGTAACAATGGAAAGAAATTAAAAGAGTATGAAGGAGGCAGAATTAGAATTTTATAAAAACTAGATGGAAGTAGAAGTGTAGGATCTAATTCTGAAAAATTTCAGAAGATTAAACCTTAACTCCTGAGCCACTCCTGGCCAGTAACTGGCCACTAGGCCTTTTAAAAATTGAGGTATGGTAACCACTACCCTTTAACTGTATAATAAAGTATAAGTGCCAATATAAAATCCTATATTGCATAAACATCAAATGTTGCTTCCAAGTGCTAATAAAACTCAAAATGATCTCCAAGTTCACATGTAAGCATAGATGGATTTTAATCTCTAACATTTAAAATATTTCTATTAGTCAGTATGTACAAACTGAAAAACTAAAATCTCTGGGCAAAAGAAAAGATTTTCACTGGTTGATAAATTTAAAGGACAAACAGAAAACAATGAATTAATAAACTTACGCTGAATATGAATGAACTGTTTGGGCTGTTTAAATTCTCCTTTGTACAAGCGATTGTAATAGTTGACGTTGCTCTCTGCCTCAGGAACAGGAATGACCATGCTCTCTTTTTTTTCTCTAAACACTTGCTGTGCTGAAATAGCTCGTTGTAAATGATGTTCCTGGAAAATGTAAAGTAGGCGACATAAGTTGTTTTGATAATATAAATTCAGTGCATAATTCCATTTAAAATTTACTTTATGAAATAATCCCAAGAATCAATTACAACTAGTTCTTTTGCTCAGTTACAGGCAGTTTCTTTGATGCAGACCTACAGAAAATATTCTCATCACTCTCCTTTAATACTTGTGTTTCATACTGGTAACACAACCTTAGACTAGACTGTTGCATTTTAGTACGTAGAATTCTTAAAAGGTTAAACATGAACACAATTATAAACTAGAATTTAAAATTTCAGTTATTAGAAAATTGATTCTTATTTGCTAAATTAATTCAGGTGTTTGTCAACTTAACAAAAATAGGCAAAGTCACAGGAAACTTGTACTACAGATTTTAAGTATCTTCTTTACTGTACTTATGTACCTGAAACTTTAATAGTACAAAATTCTGAATAAGTGAAAGAAGAAAAACTCATGTTCTACAAATTGTGTTACAATTAGGGTAGGTAAGATTTTTTTTTTTAGAGTAAGTAAGATTTTTAAATTAAGTTTAAACAAAAAATTTCTATAAAATACATCCTGGTTCTAATCACTTCCTCACTTTCACAACTTACTACAACAGTCTCATAAATGTTATCCCTACTTCCTTGTTTGCCCCACTGTGGCCCATACCTAATAAAGCAGCTTTATGCTTTTTACGTAAATCAGGTCCTGTCACAATCCAAAAGATCTCCATTACAGTAGGCTTCATAAGGGAGTTAGGTCTAAAATGAGCTCTGACACCTCTTACCTTTCTCCTTTCCTATCCTTTAACACATTGCTTCTCCTTGCTGTTCCCAAATACTGTACTTTGCTTTTGCAACTCCTTAAACTCTCATCTATCACAGGCCTTCCACAATGTCCTTATCTTAAGAGTACTTCTGGTTCAACAGTCCTTCCCTGGTTTATTTTTCTCCATACCACTTAGCTAACATCTGACATAATAGAAATTTCATTTATTTATGGTCCACCTTCTGCTAACCATCAAGTAAGCTCAATAAAGTAATGATTTTTGTTCACTTTTAATTTTTATGCCTAGTGCCTAGTATTGCTTAATACATATTAACGCACTGGATTCTTACTGTATATCAGGCTATGTAAAACACTTTACACATACAGAAACCAAAGTATAAAGATGTTTAGCAATTTGTTCAATGGCACACAGTCTTGAGTAATAAAACAGGTATGAACTCAGGTTAACCCTCGCCACCCCTTCTCTATCAATCATCTATTTAAAGTCAAAATTCTTAATTCTATCATGTTACACAAATATAATTTTTGAAGTTCTGCAGAGTTAGCTGTCTTAACTTCATTCAAGTCTTCAGGGTATGTAAAACATTATTTTAAAGTATCAGTGCAATGATCTGAGAAAAGTTTTCATTCAACAAGGTACTAATAAAATTAAACTAAATGTTCATTATATTTAAAAAATGCAGATTAGATTAAAAGAACTTTAGAAAGATGGAAAGATGGAGGATTATATCAAATGATGATGAAAGAATTACACTAATTTCATGATATTCTGTCACTTATTCTTAAAAAGCAGGCAGAGGATATAAAAGCAAGAGTAAAGGAATAGAAACACAATGTGAGGAAGTGGGAAAACAGCTTCTTATGTGATAAGCAAATGAAGAGTAAGCCAGGACAGCTACTGAGTTTCTCACAAGCAGCATAAGTTTCCTCAGATCCAATCAAGTCATACTTGCTTCTTCCAAAATAGTCATAGCCAGCATCTCTTTGACATTTTGTCAGACTAATTTAATTCTGGAAAACACAAGCATATTCAAGAAAAATGCTCTAGTATGTAAATGGAAAAACAGAAATCCAAGAATATCTAAGTAACTTTTGAAAAGAAGAATAAAATGTGCCATGAGAAGGAAGGACTGGCCTCTCATAAATTATAAACATTGATAGTGCCACAGAAATTAAAAATGTATTAGAAGGTCACATTTATGTATTTAACCATATAAAAATTATTAGTGTATAATAAAAACTTTAAAAATCTTAATTTTTTTAATCTTTATAAAATAGATGGCATCATTCCTATTATCTAGATAAAGGAACAGAGGCACGGAGAGGTTATTTGCCCAAGATCACTTTGCCAGTAAGCAGCACAGCTAGATGTAAAGCTCTTAATCACTAATTATGCTAATCTTACATAAATCAATGTAAGAAGAAAGCTCCAGACAGATCCATGTACATACAGGCACTTAAGATTCAGATAGTACCACAGAATTAATGCGCAATAACCAAACTGCTCAAAATACAAAGAAAAATCAAAGAAAATGCCTACTTTATACCCACATTCAAAGGGGGAGGGAGTTTTCCCAGATGGATAATGTATGTAACTGTGTAAGGTAAAATCATAAAGTTAACAGAAGCAAGCAAGGAAAAAAATCTCTTTCTGCTATGGGAACAGAAATTCTGTAAGTATAAACAATAGGGAAAATGTTTATTATGCCTAAATTAAATATTTCTGAGTCAGGTATAGTGGTACACACCTGTAAACTCAGCTTCTCAGGAGGCTGAGACAAGAGGATCACAAGTTTGAGGCCAGCCTGGAAAACTTAGATCGCAAATTCAAGGCCAGCTGGGAAACTCAGTAAGAGCCCGTCTCAAAGTAAACAAAAGGCTGGGGATGTAGCCCAGTGGTGGAGCATTTGTGTACCATGTGCAAAATGCCAAATTTAATCCTCAGTAGCCAGAAAATAAAATTTTTAAAAAATCTGTTCAATGAAGTATATCACAGATGCAGTTATTAAATTTATTATAAAACAATATTTTTAATGGCTAAAATCTGTAAGTGATTAATATCTAGAAAATATAGGAAATTTCTGTAAATCAATAAAACATAGTTCCAAATAATACTAGTAAGAGATGTAACAAGCAATTTACATATGAGAAAGCCCCAAAGGCTAACAAGCATTCGAAGAGATACTCCAATTCATTAGTGATCAGAGAAATGCAAATTAAACAGATAATTTATACCTGGCCCAAAAAAGTGGCAAGTTGGGGTAATGCCACACATTAGCAAGGATGTAAGGATAACAGATTTTTGTGTGTATGTCTGTAGAAACAAAAACTGTTGCTACCATTCTAGAGAGCAATGGCAATACTTACTATTCAACTAAATCCAATTAATCTTTCCATGCTCTACAACGTGGCATATCCTGTCTAACACATATAACCCCAAGAAAATCTCAAACAGGTTTATAAGTAAACACATACACTGAAACAGTATTTGTAGTGGAGGATAGTCTGGGGCAGTGTGGATATCTACGACTGGAAGGATGGAGAAGTAAAATGTGATAGATGTTCACCATGCATGCATACTACATAGCAGTTGGTATCAACAGTCCAGATGTGCATATAATATGATAAATCTTAAAAAGCTGCATTGAGTGAAGAAAATTCCTAAGAAATAGAATCAGATATGTAATTTATATTAAAAATAAAGAAAAAAGAAAAACAAAACAAGGAAAAAAATGTACGTTAAAAAGTACAGATTTCACCAGAAGAGATACACTAAACATATTAGGTGGTTGCCTGAAAAGGGCAGGAAGGAGAGAAAGAATGGGGAAAAGGGATAAAACAGAATAAACAGAACTGGAACTTGCAATTTCCTTTAAAAACCAGGCTGTGTGGGATTACAGTGTCAGAGATGAAACAATATTAGTCATACATTAGGAGATTCATTGTACTATTTTCTTTAGGGGATTCATTATTCTCTTTTCTCTGTTTTTGTGAACTTAATAATTTCCATAACAAAAATTAAAATATACCATAAGAGAAGGGGAGAAGAAGAGAGGCTCTTGATAAAGACTTATGATAATGTAGCATAACTGGAAGCATATGAATAATTCAACTCTCTGCAAGTGACTTTCCTCCTTAAAACAATAAAAACACCTCTGTATGACAGCACCATGTATTGCAGAATTTTCAAAACATATTTAGGCTTAAGACTGAACAAAGATTATTTACTAATATGTTCGAGGCATTCCAATAATCAGACTTTAAAAAGTGAAACCCTATCTCAAAAGACAACAAAAACCTCATAATGAAAGACAGTGAATACTTACATTAACTTTATAAACATAAAACAATAAGGTAGAAAGTGACCTAATAGGTCATTTAGTCCCATGTTTTTCACACAGTAGATTACCACCCATTAATATATCACAGGAATTTTTAAACAAAAGAATAAACAAAAAAGCAGAAGTTTCTGAACGTAGAAAGCAAAAATATTGTTCTATAAACGGTTCAGTCATACAAATACGGGGCTGGGGATTTAGCTCAGTGATTAGAGTGCTTGCCTTGCAAGCACAAGGCCTTGTGTTCGATTCCCAGCACCAAAAAAAAAAAAAAAAAAAAAAAAAAAAAAAAAAAAAAAAAAAAAAAAAAAAAAAAAAAAAAGTCATACAAATATGTGCAATATATATCTTTTATTGTCAGTCAGTCAAACCTTTTAAGGAACTCTGATATATTCAAACTATTCAGCTGATGTGTTTTGATAAGGTTTTGTCTGCAACAGAATTAAAAATGAATAGCCCTCAAGAGAACTACAAACTACTAAATGCTAGTAAAATGAATTGCTATTCCTCTACTTGTCACTTTCCACAACCCCCTGAACAATCAGTCACCTACTTCTAGATAATAAGGCCTTTGGGTCCAGGTATAAAATGTCATTTCAGCAAGGAAACTTGACCATCCTGTCTTTTTTTAATTCCTTTTATCAGTTCTCCAATTCATGTATCTCTCCAATATAAAGCAATCCTCAAGATTTGTAGGTTTATATTTGTTTTCGTATCCTCCTGGACTGTGGGCAAGAATTTTGTGTTTTGCATCTACCACTCGTCCTCAGTACCTGGTACACAGTAAGCTCACAATGTTTCTACACTGTACTGGTATAATGGAAGGCAGACTGTCTACCATCTATAAAATAGTCTCTCTTTTGTAGCTTGACAGACACGTCTCCTCTCAAGAGTCCAACCTATCATCCTAGCACCATACCTCTCTCAAGCATCCTTCTCCCGCATTAACAACAAAATTCTTGATATTCCCTAACAGCAGCGTACTCTGTATGCCTTCTGCCCTTCAAACTCTAGTTCCTTTCCTGAATATAACTTCTATTTCCTTTTCCTGAGGTCATACACATCTTCAACTTGTTCAGCCTCATGAAAAGCTCCACCTCCTTAACCTTTCCATTATCTCCATTATTAGTATCCCTCACTACCCTTATTCTTTATCTAGGTCTAGAATTACAGTTGATGACTCATTTTTCCCCCAATGCCCTCAATTCCTCGGCCAATTTCACTTGATCAATTTGATTCAAAAAATATTTTGTGTCTTTAAGCTTCATTTAAACTTTATAAATACCGTAAACATTTACTAACCCAAAAATGAAATAAATGTTTGGCTTCAAGATACAGAAGTACACTAGAGTAAAATAAAGAATGGTTGACTATGCTGTAAAATGCAAATTTTTAAAAAAATTTATCAGTAGGCTTTTTCAACACATTATGAAGCACTCATTAACCACCAAATATTATCCTGTCAGAATTGTAAGAATGAATGACCACAGCCTCTGCTACTGAGGAACTTAGCTAGCAGAGGCAAAATTAAAGTATGCAATCATATTTGAACTTGATAAGCATGTGTCTTCTCAATCAGTCAAACTACTTGTCTGGGGAAGACAGGGAAAAGATGCCCAAAGAAAGTAAATGCTCACTTGAGACTTTTAGGATTACTAATGATTTAGCAAGGCAAAGGAAGAAATAATCTAGGTGAGAAACAACAAGTTCAAAATGAACAAAGGCCTGGAGGCATTCGACAAAAAGAAAGTAGTTTAGTAAAGAACTTAGATTTGAGTTTTCCAACTTTCAGTACCACGGAGAGATACACTTTTCTATATAGGACAGGATCCCAAGCCAGGGCACCAAAATACAATTTTCCCATACAAACAGTACTATAAACTTAGTTAAAATCTATTATCAGTAAAAACTTTTGAGCTATGAAAACTTTCAAACTATGTAAAAAACTTAATACAAACAGTATTAAGAAATGAGGAAACTGGGCCTTGAATGTGTAATTTCTAATATTATTTAAGCCTATACTTTCCTATTATCTTGCTGACAGCTCACCTGCTGATTTCAGAAAGTGACACAACAGGTCACTTCTCTTTGCAGTTCAGTATTGGGACATATGGGCACATTTTTGTAAATATCAAGAAACAAGCAATCAGCTCTAAGAGAGAATCATATTTTAGGGGTCTGATTTCAGTATTAACTATGTTGAACTTACCAGGGAAGGAATTAAAGTAGAGATGAAAAACCAGTGCTGATAATCTAAAGACATGAATTAAAAGAATCTGAGTTAAACAGTGATGTGTTTTTCATTTGAAGACATTATTTTGATATATTTCATTTTCTTCTACGTACAAAACATTTTCAAGTATTTTCCAAATATCGAAATACATCTCTGATGAACATTTACTATTTTAATTTTATAAATGAGATATTTATTTAGTGTGTGTGTTTGTGTGGTGCTGGGGATCAAACCCGGGGGCTTGCACTATCAGTACACAAGTGCCCTATCAGTAACCTATGTTTCCTTAAATTAGAAAAAATTAAAACAGAACTTATGATCTTCTTAATGACAAAGCTGACAGATGACAGAGCTGTAGCCATAAGATGTAAGTTTATTACTAAAGGACTAAAAAACTTATAAAACCATATTAACAAAGAAAATGAGCCATCAGAACAAGAGAGTGCGGCAAAATTCTGAAAAACAAAGATCAAAAGGGAGAGTGTGCTGAGGCAGACGACCACAGGAAGATTCAGATCCTTGCAAAGGAAGGAGAAAAACTGAGCCCACTTGGTCCACAGGAAACCAGAGACAACGGGAATTCTGAAACACCAGCTTGAGTGAGTAGAATGAGAAAAGCCATTCCCTTGCCTGCTTACTCTTCAAAGGCAGATCATTCTGCACAAACAGAAGAAGGTTCCCCTGAACTAGAGAAAACTGTAAATTATCCTGAGTCTACAAAAAAGAACAGAAGAAAATTTAGTAAATCTATTCAATTATTTAAAAATCAGAAGACAACATTCAAATTTACATCTACTAATAAATTTCCCCTGATCTTTGGGGTAAGGGTGAAAAGAAAACTTTAAGAAAAATGCTCCAAACTTAATTAAATATTGTCATGCACTACATAACACAATTTTGGCCAACACGGACTGCATATATGGCAGTGGTCCCATTAAATTATATCTCCCAGTAACATCACGGCTGCTTTGTTTGCACACAAAATCTCCAAAAACACACTTCTCAGAATGTCTTCCGAGGGTCAAACAGTGCATTGACTACTGTTATGGTCGGGATGTGAAGTGCCCGCTCCCCCCAAAACTCATGTCCTTAAAAAGTCTTGGTTGCCAGTTGATAGGCCTTCTGGGAAATGACTGGCTAGGAACAGGAGGGCACCAACTTCATTAACTCCACTGATGAGATCATAATGTGATGTCATCAGTAGGAGGGGATGGAAATAGGAGGTGGGACCTAGTTGAAAGGAGTGGACCAGATCGAGTCATAACCTTTGAGGCAGTATCTGGTTCCCAGTCCCTTCCTCTCTGGCTCTTTTCCCCTCTCTCTGCTTCCTGGCTGCCAAGTGACTGGCTTTCCTCTGCCACATTCTTTCACTATGATACTCTGCCTTACCACAAGTCCAGACACAATGGAACCAGCCAATCATGGACTAAAGACTCTGAAACTGAGTCAACATAAACCTCTCCTCCTACAAGTTGTTTTTTGCATGTATTTGGTCACAGTGACAAAAAGCTAAGGTGTATTTCGCTTTCAAATGCTGCCTACTCCTTGAGTAGCTATCTATGATCTCCCTTTACCCCCCTTTTTTCACCACTTTTAAATAGTCTTCTCTTAGTTTAAACTCGGTTTAATTCTTTACTGTTAAAAAAAAAGCTAACTAATACAACTATACAGTCAAAAGAAGGATGTGGAATATGAAAAACCACCTTGAATCAGAAACTCGAAAACAAAAACACAGAAAAAGGAAAAAAAAAATCAAGAGTTGGCTTTGAACTCAGAAAAGGCAGAAAAACTTATCTCAGAGATAGAGGCTAACACTATCAGAAGGCCAATGAAAATGAGTATGTATGCTGCATAAAGACAGTCAAATACAAAAAAAAAATAAATAAAAAAATTAAAAAAAAGCAAGACGATAAAGAAAATGGGTTAGAAAGGTGTCAGAATATAAAACAAGCCAGGAAAGAATGACATTCACATAATTGGCATCCTTGAAGATCAAAACAATGCATAGGAAAAAACTACAAAGAACTAAACCAAAAAGAAACCAAATATTTAAAATTATGTTTTAGAAAACCTTTGTGGAATAAAAGACAATATAAAACTGCATACCAAAAAAGGCCACCAGGGAGCAAAATGAAGGACGAGTAAGCCCTAAACCTTGTTCACCTACAGAATGATTCATAATAGAAAGTCTGAGAAACTCAGAAACCAGTTACAGTACTCCAGGCAAGCCCAAACCCAAAAAGAGCCACAATGAAATGGGTTAAGAAAAGCCATTTCAATCATGATAGCCCTTCAAATCAGCACAGATGAGTGTGACTGAGAAAAAGTCCAACAGCAAAGTGGAACACACTGTCACTTTTTGGTTGTCTGCCAGAAGGGCATACCTGGGATGCCTGGGATCCACACAGAAAAAAACAAAGCTCAGCAGCTTCTTGCAGTACCAGAGAACACTAACTACTGCAGACGGAAGCCAGCACAATTAGATGCAACCAGGAGAAAGCTCAATTCCTAGCTCTCCCCTTGGCCAAGTGGAGGACTACCCAAGAGAATGATTTTGCCATGCCCGTCTTGGAGCACTCACTTAACCAACATACTCTATATATCCTATGCTTTGGGAAACAAAAGGGCTCAGCAGCTTTTTGCAGCACCAGAGAGCCACCACTGGAGAACAAAAGAAATTAAAAGCACCTGGGGAGGAAAAAAAGGCACTGACAAACTTCTCTAATCAAGAAATTAAATCCACAGGCCAGAGAAGATGCATTACCAGAAAAGGTATGAGAGGCCCTCAGAATTCTCTAGCTGGGCTAAATAGGCAGATCTTCCCATATACAGTTTGAAAAGACCAGGAGAGGTTGCTATCTTTTCAAATGTAGAATCACAGCAAAAAATAAAATGGTACACAAAAGAGGGAAATGTGGCCCAATAAAGGAGGGAAATGTGGCCCAATAAAGGAAGAAAATGAATCTCCAAAAAACGAGAAAAGAAAACAGATTTATGAGGGGCTGGGGATTTAGCTCAGTGGTAGAGCGCTTGCCTAGCAAGCACAAGGCCCTCAATTCCATCCCCAGCATCCCCCCCACAACAACAACAACAACAAAAAATGAGAGAGAGAGAGAAACAGATTTATGAATTACCTAATGAAGAATTAGAAATAATCATTCTGAAGATCAATTAGCTACAAGACCAACAGACAAGTAAATGAAACGTAGAGAATAATACTGACAAAGAGAGAAATTTTTTTAAAAAAGAACCAAAAAAGAAACTTTATTAAGCAAAACAATCAGTGAACTCAAAAACAAACAACTTGAAATTACTAAGAGGAACAAAACAAAAAAAGATCAAAGAAAATTGAAGGAAGCCTAAGAAACTTGTGGGAACAATCAAGTGGACTAATATACATGTTATGGGAGTTTAAGAAAGAGTGGAAGAGAAAGGAGCCAAAACCTTATTTGAAGAAATCATGCCCCTCAAAACTTCCAAATCTGCTGAAGGAAATGTACATCCAAATTCAAGAAGTTTAAAAAAACTTCAACTTGGAAATCCAAAAATACCCACGTTATAATTCGTCAAAAATAAGGAGAAAATTCTGAAAGCAAGAGAAAAAAGAATTTATTACGAATAAGAGAGCACCTATAATATTAACAGTGAATTTCTCAGCAGAGACATTATGGGTCAGAAGACAGAATATTCAAAGGCAAAAAAATCCTGCTCCTCCCAAAAAACAATATATCCAGTAAAAGAGCCTTGAAAAATGGACAAACAAAAATCTTCCCTGATAAATAAAAACAGAGTTCATCACTACTAAATCTGCCTTACAAGAATTGCTACAGGGAGTTCAAGTTCAAACACAAAGGTACTAGACAACAAAAACATACAAAAAACAAGGCTTTCTGATATAAGCAAAAATATAGACAAATACAGAACTCATGTAATACTGTAATGGTAGACATAAATCACTTTTAATTTTCATATAATTTACAAGACAAAATGTTAAAAACTGTTAACTATAAAACAATGTTAATGCATACAAATATATAAAAAGATACAATTTGTGGCATCCAAAACATGAGATGAGAAAGACATAGTTTTTATTTATGACTGAAAATAAATTACTGGTTTTCAGACTGTTAAAATGGTAAGACATCTTGTATTAGCCCCACAATAATCATACATAACAAAAAATCTCTCTAAAAAGACATACAGAAGAAACAGAAAGGAATGAAAATATCTCACTTTAAAAAAAAAAATCAATGAAACACAAAGGAAGGCAGCAAGAGAGGAAAAGAGAACGAAAAGAAACCATACAGAAAACAATGAATAAAATGAAAATACTAAGTCCTTCTCAAGTAATTACTTCAAAATATAAATGGAGTTAATTTCCCAATCAAGAGTGGATGAATGAGGGCTGGGAGTTTAGCTCAGTGGTTAGAGTACTTGCCTTGCAAGCACAAAGCCCTGAGTTTGATCCCCAGCACCAAAAAAAGAAAAAAAAAAAAAAAAGTGGATGAATGGATTAAAAAAGAAATTTCTAACTACATGCTATCTGTAAGAGATTCATTTTAGTTAAGCAATGACATATAAAGGATGAAACTGAAAGGGTAGAAAAAGATATTTCAAGCAAATGGTAAATAAAACAGGGGCAGTCATATTTGTATTAGACAAAACAGACTTTAAGCCAAAAACCATCAAGAGACAGGGAAATACATTACGTAATTACAAACGAGTTAATTCACCATCAAAATATAACCATTATATATGCATGAAATAGTAGATTATCCAATTATATGAAGCAAACATGGACAGAACTAAAGGGAAGGCACAAACAGTAACACAACAATAATGAGATTTCAATACCTCCATAGCCAGTAACCACCAGTCTGACAAAATATCAATAACCAGTAAGAAGAAAAAAGGACTTGAACAACACAATGGACCAGTTAGCCCTGAGACACATAACACACCAGCCAACAAAAGCAGCACACGCATTTTCCTCAACAACACACAGAATATTCTACAGGACAGGTCACATGCTCAGCCACAAAAAAGTAGTAATAAATTTAAAATTAAAATCATACCATATATCTTTTCCAACTATAAAGAAATGAATCAATGTAATAAATCAGAAAATTCATGAATAATGTGAGAATTAAACAACTTACCTCCAAATGATCAATGGGTTAAAAAAGAAATCACAAGTGAAACTAGAAAATAACTTGGGGCAAATGAAAGTGAAAACAAAACATACCAAAATCTATGAATTTAAGAAAATGAGTACAAAGAGGAAAACTTAGTAGTGGTAAATGTCCACATAAAAATAAATCTCATATCAACATCTAATATTCAGGACCAGAAAAAGAACAAGCTAGACTCAAAGACTGAAGAAAATAGAAAAAAATTAACAAAACCAAAAGTTTTTTTGCGGGAGTGCTGGGGATCAAACTCAGGGCCTTGTGCTTGTTAGGCAAGTGTTCTACCACTTGAGCTAAATCCCTAGCCCCTGCTTTTTAAAATATTAACAAAACTGACAAACCCTTAGCCAGACTGAAAGAAACAAAACAAAACAAAACAAAACAAAAAAGCCTGCAAAAAGGAGGCATTATCACTGTCGCCACAAAACTAAAAAGATTATAAGAGATACTATGGACAATTATACAGCAACCATTTAAATAACCTAGACAAAATGGATAAACGTCAAGAAACAACCAAGACTGAGGCATAAAGAAATAACAAATGTGAACAGATACATAATTAGTAAAGAGACTGAGTAATCAAAACCTCTCAAGGAAGAAAAGTGCAGGACTAGATGACTTCACTGGAGAGTAATACCACTCTTCCCAAAAGGGAAGCCTACAAAACAATGAACATGAAGGAACACTTTCAATCTCACTTTATGAAACCAGCCTTCCCTGATAAATAAAATCACAGAATGATTACAAGAGAATATCCCTGATAAACAGTGATACAAAAACTGTCAAGAAAATGCTTGCAAACCAAATCCAGTAACGTATTAAAACGATGCAAAGTTGGTCCAAGTATCAAAATCAATCACTGTAATATACCACACGGACAGAACGAAGGACAAAAATTACATGTTTATTTCAACAGATGCAAAAAAAAAAAAACCCATCTGACAAAATTCAACACTCTTTCATGATAAAAACACTCAAAAACTAGGAATAGGAAATTATCTGAAAATAAACATCCTATATGAAAAGCCTACAGCTAACATCACACTCAAAAGACAATGAAAGCTATCAAGCTATCTAAAATCTGTCACTTTCCCATCACTGGGAGGCAAATACCTGATACCCACACGTCTTACTTTTCTCTCATTGCTGAGACAAAATACCAGACACTCAAAATTATGGGAGGAAAGATTTATTTAGCTCACAGTTTGCTGAGGTTTCAGACCACAATTGGCTGGATCCAAGGCAGGGTGGCAGAGCAGACAGGCAAAAGGCAGCAAGGCACTTCCTGTGCTTTGTATCTTACCCAGACTGCTAGGACTAGGGTGGTGCCAAACCAATCAGCAGATTGATTTAGTAATCACACGCCCTTAATCCCAGCATCACATACTCTAGATCCAGCCACCTCTGATCCAGGCACCTCTTACCGCATGAGGCTTTGGGGGGACAGGTAGGCACAAACCATAACACCACACTTAAAAGGGGAGATTTATGTGATTCATTTTCTAGTGGGCTCAGTCTGAAATTGGCTGGCTCCAAGGCAGAAACACATGGTGGAAGGGCATGGCAAAGGAAAGCTGTTCATCCCATGGCACCCAGGAAGAATACATTGTTCCATATCATGCCTCCACTGATCCACTCCCAATCAGGCCACACCTTATAACAGCACATTTAGCTACTGAACTCATAATGGATGAATCCACTAAGTGTAGTGCCCCATGATCCAATCACCTTCCAAACAGATGAGATTTGGGGGGTGACATTTTAAAACTAAACCATAACACCAGATGTGCAACCAAGAGTTAACAGCTAGAATATACAAAGAACTCTTACAACCCAAGAACAGAATCAACCTGATTGTAAAAAAGGTAAGAAAACATACAAGCATTTCTCTAAACAAGAAATATTTCTCTAACTAGGCCTGGGAATATAGCTCTGCACTACAGCGTTTGCCTATGATGTATAAAGCCCTGGGTTCTGATGTTCTGTACTGCCTCCACCCCTATTTCTTTCATAAAAGAAGATATACAAACAGCCAACAAACATATGAAAAGATGCTCAACATCAATAATCTCCAAAGAATGCAAACCAAACCTCAGTAAGGTATCGTCTCCCCCACATTAGGTGGTCCACTGTCACAGAAAATTACACATATCACCGAGGATGCAAAGTGGAATCCTCGAACACTGTTACTAGAAATGTAATATGCTATACTCTTCAGAAACTTAAAAATTTAACTACCTTATGAGCCAGCAATTCCATTTCTGGATTTTATATCTAGAAGAAGTGAAAAACAGAATCTTGAAGAGGTATGTACACAAGAACCCTGCCCATTGTAGCATTGTTCACGATAGCCATGCAATGGAAGAAAGACACATGCCCATAGATTCATGAGTGGATAAAGAAAATGCAATATATAATACAAAGGAATACTACTGAGCCCTAAAAGAGAAGAGACCTTGTTATATGCTACAAGGTGGATGAATCTTGAGGACGATATGCTGAATTATCCAACCACAAACGCAAATACTGCATGATTCCATTTACTAGGTATCTAAAGTAATCATTAAAATAGGAACAGAAGAAGAATGCAGGGACACTGTATTGTGATGGCCAAAGTGCCTCCATTTTATCTTAGCTCCTCCATGTTAAATGGCCTCCATGGGAACCTGGCATCCATTTTATCCCAGCTCTTGTTAGGAGGCCTCCATAGGAACCTGACCTTTTGCTGAACTGTTGGCTCTCTGCAAGACCCACATGAAGCCACCTTCTGTGGGGCAGAACAATCTGCACCCAGTGTTGCCAATAATAAGTTGCTTTTCTTGAAAAATGTATTAACTGACAGTTCTGTAACAATCTTGTGATTCTGATGTAATTACAGCCTCTGATAACAATCCAGTGATGCTGATGTAATTGCCCTCGGCCTACAAAAACCCCTTCTTGCATTGCGTCAGTTGCTGAGAGTTTTTTGGTGCATGAGCCCACTCTCGACTACCAGCTAATAAAGGACTCAAATTGGCATACACTGTGTATGTGCCAACTGTCCTTCTCGTGCCCAGATGAAGTGACCTCCGAGTGGCCAGCAGGGTCAATTCGGGGGTGCCCACTTCAGTATGAAATGTTTCAGTTTTACAAGATGAAAAGTTCTGGAGATGTGTTGTACAATAATTTGATATACAGTAGTTAACATTTCCATATGGTACACTTTTAAAAGGCTAAAATGATAATTTTTATGTTGTATTCTTTAACACATTCACATAGGGCCCACTAAGTATCCAGCAAAATTACTAAGAACAAGTGACTCTAAGACATATTTGGGTAAAATTATGTCAAAAATAATGCAACTTACAAATTCAAAATAACTATACTTCAATATATAAAGTGAAAAGTATTTTCCAGAAACCTCAGTGAAAGCAATGTGTGAAACAATGCAGCTAAATTGTGTGTCAAGTATCAAGAGGAGAGACAGAATTTAGGGAGCTCCCTTGAGGAATCTATTAAAAGTAGATCAAGAGAAATACAATGCATGTAACAAATACAAGCCACATATTTAATTTTACATTTTCTAGTATCACAATTTAAAAAGTAAACTGGTAAAATTTTAGTAACATTTTGTTTAACACACTGTACATATCCAAACACTATCCTTTCAACATGGAATATAAAAACACACTGAGATGATTTGTTTTTCTATTCCAAGTCTACAAAATCCAGTGTGTTTATAAGTGTAGAACATCTCAATTCAGACTACTCATTTCAAATGCTCAACAGCCACAAATAACAAATGACTATATATTAGATAGTGTAGTTCCACATTCATCTTGCCTTCACTCAACCAAGAGATAACAAAAACTTTAGCAAAATTATACATATCAAAGATAAGTAAAGGCTGGAAGACTAATATACAAATATTGGCACACTGAAGTGAAAACAACAAGAAGGAGAGGAGCACAAAAAACAAAGGAAAGGAGAACAAAAAACAAAGCAGAATAAATGCCTTTTTCTTGTATGAAAGCCACACAGATGCAACAGCTGTTGAACAGAAAAGTACATCATTAAAAAACCACCAAACCAGGTAATACAAGATTAAGAGAACAGAATTTGAAAAGCATTAAGTAGGTATAAATGTGAAGATACCCACGACAATAAAAATACAGACCTTTCCAAATAACAAAAATAATCTCACTCTGTAGGGTATACTTCTTCTTTTCCTACTTTTATTTTATACTTTTTTTTCTTGGCCCAAACTCACTCTGCAGAGCCTATTTCTTTTTGTACTTTTAATAAAACTTTGCTACCATTTAAAAAAAATATTTTAAAAAGGAACATAACAAATGTAACAATACACAAAATTATAAAATATGTAAAGTGAGAGCAAACACATCAGTCAAATCAATAAATGTTAGTAGACTTAACTCCCCTACTAAACCTAAATAATTTGCTGAATGTGAGAAATACATGACACTCATTAAAAAGTGATTCAGAAGGGTAAAAACAAAAAAACAAACAAAAATTTAACAATAAGAAATACAATTAAACCCTAATACCAAGATAATAATTCCAGCCAAAGATGATGCAGAGAAGAGCATTTTTTATTCTTAATAACTGTAAGTCACAACAAAGATTTAGCATTTATTACTATCTATTTTAAATAATACAGAACCATTTTCTTGAAGCAATAGCTACAGTATACACAAGGACCAACAGATAAACTAACAGGACCAAACTTTCATGCACCACTCTCAGCATAAAACAAATCAAGCAAGAAAAAAAAGGACCTAAGCAATTTAATCAGTAAAGCAGATCTCATAACTATCAATCAAACTTTATACCCAATGTTCCTCCATCCCAAGAACCCATGGGATATTCATATATTAGTTAAAAATGAGACAGTATTAAGATTGTATGATTGGAGTAGGAAGGATAAAAACATAAAAATTCTCTAAAAGCTGATACCACGTGTAGAATTTCACATTGTAAGAATCATGTTACTCTCTCAAATGCTCAAAAAAACAAAATCAATATGGCTGTGAGAGAACCCCAACATGGAATACCAAGACAAACAACAAACAAACCCTACCTTATTAGAAATAAATATTCTTGTAATCACACTGACAGCTCATCTAGAAAGGCTGGATACTAATACAGTATATAGTTCATGACTGTTGTGATTATAAATTAATAAAGTGTTCGGAATGGTTCACGGCACAGTGTAAAGAATAAATGTTTATTTTTCTTTAAAAAGGTCAAGTAATCAAACAATGGGAGTTAAAGAACAAAAGCAAAATGACTATAAAAATTAAAAAATTTTGAGTATTTAAAAAAAAAAAAAAAAAAAAACTTTCCCCTCACTCCAATTAGGAACTCCACCAGACAAGTTACTCTTTTGACTCTTTTGGTTTTTGAGGAAGCTACAGGTGGTTCCTGTGTGTTGTGTTACAACATCAATAATTTTAAAATTCTTTTTCTTCTTCCTTTTTATGTATTTAAAAGGCAGTATCTTTTGTACTGTAACTTGGCAGTAGAAGCTGTATAATGCACTTTTTTTTTTTTACTTCTGTTGGTGCATATTGTATATAGTCTGTGCTTCTTGTGATGAAAACAAACCTTTTCTTTATTTAAAAAAAAAAAAGTTTTCTTGCTGGCATAATACTGCACCCCCGTATTCTCAGCACTCCAGGGGTTTGAGGCAAGAGGACCTGAAATTCAAGTCCAAGCTTGGGCAACTTAGAAGACCCTCTCTCAAAATAAAAAGGAGAAAGGGGCTAGAGATGTGGTTGAGTACAAAGACACTGGGTTCAATCCCTAGTACAGGGAGAGGGGTGTGTTTCCAACACCCACTCATAATAAAAAATAAAATTCTCAGAAAGACAGAAACTTTCTCAACCTAATAAAGGGCAAGCAACTATGGGACACCTACAGCTAACATCTTATTTAAGTGGTCAAAGTCAGAATGTTTTCCTCCCAAAATCAAGAACAAGCCAAAGATGTCTGTCCTCACCACTTGTCATCATTTTATTTGAAGTTCTAACCAGTGTACTACTAAAAATAAATAAATAACTAAAGGCACACAGTTTGAAAAGAAGTAGTAAAACTACCTTTGATAGATGACAAGATCCTGTAGGATTGCAAATATTAATCAATCTCAAAAGAGCAACTAGAACTATAAAGTTAATTTAACAAGACCACAAATCAATACTTAAACTCAACTGCACTTCTACATTCTATCAACTAGACAATGAAAATTAAAAAGACCATTCAAAACAGCATCAAAACCCACGAAATACTTATGGGTAGATTTAAGAAAAACCTACAGAGCAACATCAAAAGAGAAAACATGTTCATGTATTGGGAAACTCAATACTGTTAAAATGTAAACTTCCCCCCAAACTGATCCAGAGATTCAACACAATCTTAATCAAAACTCCAATAGGCTTTAAAAAGTAAATTTTTAATAGAAATGGACAAGCTGATTCTAAATAGCCAGAAAAATCTTGAGATAAAGATATTTAAAGAATTTAACCCAATTCTAACACTTATTTATAAAAGCTAAAGTAAACAACAGTGAGTTACTGGCAAAAAGATGGATACATAGAGCAATGAAAAACAAAGTCTAAAAATAAATCCACATACAGTCAGTAAGTTTTGGAGAAAGGTGCCAATTAATAAAAGAAAGGACACTTTTTTAAATAAGTAATTCTGGAATAACTAGATATGAGTTTGGGGGAAAATAGGCCAATATAAGGCAGTATGAATACTCTTTTCATACTGTACACAAAAATTAACTCAAAACAGATGTCAGATATAAATGTATAATCTAAGGTTATAAAACATCCGTACGTAAATGCAAGAAAATTTTAGTAGCCTTGGTTTTGGGAAAGCTTTCTTAGACAACACATAATAAGCACATGTTATAAATGAAAGCACTAATAAATTAGAAATCATCAAAATTTAAAATTTGTATTTCCAAATACATTATTTAAGAAAGTGTAAAGGCAAGCCAGATTGGAAAGAAATAATCACAACACACACAAACATAAAAACACACACAAAAGGCCTTCTATATAGAATACAAGAATATATTTTTTAAAATCTCTTATAACTCATAAAAAAAAAAACCAGATAATCATGTAGAAAATAGGCTAATGAACAGACACTTCACAGAAGATGATAAAGGAGTGATCCGTAAGTACCTGAAATATAACCATCCAAGGAGAAGGAAAAAAAAACACCTCATCTTACTCAAAATAAATCTGCAGTTCTTCCACTAAACTTCTTAAAACTCATTCTCAGCTGAGCAGCATATTAAAATCATCTGGAGGGGTTGCAGATTTAGCTCAGAGGTAGAGCACTTGTCTAGCAAGCACAACGACGTGAGTTCGATACCCTGCACCGTCCCCTCAGAAAAAAGAAAAGGAAAAAAAATTATCTGAAGAGGTAAAATGTGGACTACATATATACGGGAGGCAAAAATGATAGCAGGAACTAGATCAAAAGCTTTAGCAGCCAACTTACACTCTAACCAAGATGAAGGACATACAATGAAATACATTAATTCATCCATAAAAAGTACTGATACATGCTACAACATCAATGAGCCATGAAAACGTTATGCTACAGGAAAGAACTCAGATACAAAAGACCACATATTGTGTAATTCCATTTATATGAATGCCCAGGATTGGCAAAGCCACGGAAAAAGTATTAGTGGCTGCTGGGGACTGTAGGGTAGGGAATGACTAATGACTATGAGGTTTCTTCTAGCAATGACGGGAATATTTTGGAATGAGAGTGGTGTTGGTTGGACAACATTGTGAATGTACTAAAAAACAATGAATTACATGTTTTTAAAATTTTGAATTTTATCAAAATAAAAACTGAGATAAAAATGGTGCAACAGGGACCAAATAGTTAGAAACAAAAATAAAAACAAACCTAAAGAAAAATAAAACAAAAAGCTAACAAAATAGATGAAACAATAGTTTTCTTTTGTTTGAAACACAAGGTCTCACCAAGTTATTTCCACTGGCTTCAAACTTACAATCCTTCTGCCTCAGCTTTATGAATGCTGGGATTACAGGTGTGCCTTACCATTTGTAGCTCAAAACAATAGTTTTAAAGACTACATCTGGCAGAAAAGTACTGCCAAGAAAAGCAAAATAAGTGCGGTGAGCCCCACAGTCATCTCAGCCTATGTCCTCAAAAGTTTCCAGATTAGTGGCAGGAGACTGAACTGAGACAGAAGATTTCATGAACCCCAGAAGACTCCAAAAGTAGAGCAAGAAATGAGAGAGCCCAGGAAGAACAACACGGCTAAAATTGAGAGGACAGAGTATCACAGAGGAAAGAAATTCACAGAAAGAAAATACAGATCCTCAGGTGGGCTCCCTGGAGTACTCAGCAGTGTAGCAATAGGTGTAAGTGTGTGAAGAAACTACCAGAGGCTAGAAAAATAACCATCCAAAAGAATTAGAGGAAACAGTGCCTGGCACTATGAACAGTGTCAATTCCCAAGATGACCAGACCCACACAAAATTCTAAGGGCACTGAATATTGTACTCAGGAAAAATCTAATCAACAGTGAAGAATAATCCAAGTATGACCACTTGGAATCATCCAAGTTTGTCAGAATTCCTAACAAATTAAAACAGTAAAACCTGAAATTATCAAACTATTTTATGAGTAACTTAACCACATCCCAAACCAAGCTCAAGGACATTTACATAAATACAAAAAAATACTCTGAAAAAGGAGATAGAAGACAACCTCAGAAAATGGAAAGATATGCCCTGTTCCTGGATAAGTAGAGCCAATATACTCAAAATGGCCATTTTTCCAAAACTGATACACAGATTTAATGCAATCCAATTCAAAATACCAACAGCATTCCTCACAGAATTAGAGAAAACAATCGTAAAATTCACATGGAATCAGAAGAAACCTAGAAGAGCAAAAGGAATCCCGGTGACAAGAACAAAGCAAGAAGCATCATAATCCTGGATTTGAAGTTATATTACAAAGCTACAATGATGAAAACAGCATGGTGCTGGCACAAAAACAGACATACAGACGAATGGAACAGAACAGAGGAAACAGAAACAACCCCAGACACATTCAGCAATTTGATCTTTGACAAAGGGGCCAAAAACATACACCAGAGGAAAGATAAATGGTGCCAGGAAAATTGGCTATAAACACACAGAAGATTGAATCTAGACCCATATATTACATCATATACTAAACTAAAATAAAAATCTGCTGGAAGATAAAATAGGTAAAACTACTGAAAACATCATTTTGAATCCCAGTGGCATAAGAAATAGAACCAAGAACCAAAAAATGGAATTATATCAAATTAAAAACCTTCTACACAGCAAAGGAATCAACCAACAGGTTGAAGAGACAACCTACAGAATGAGAAAGATTTTTGGCAGCTATTCCTCATAGGACTAATATCTAGAATATATAAAGAATTCAAAAATTAGATCCCCTCAAAATAAAAGACCCAATCAAAAAATGGGCAATTAAAATAAAGACACTTCTTTGAAGAAGTATAAATGGCCAATAAATGAAACAAATGTTCAACATCTCTGCCCAATAGAGAAATGCAAATTAACATGTTCCTGATGATCTGATTGGGTGGCCTGCATAACTGGTGGTACAAATGGATCTGATCACTTTTAACAGTATTTTTACTAAAAAAAATTAATTAAAAGCCTATAATGGTCTAAATCTGCTTAGTTGCTTGAATTTGAATAATTACTGCCCAAACATAAATGTTAATACTATTCATACCACAGCCATACCATACTATAATTATCAAATCTATTATATTAAATCAAAAAAAATTTATATATTCATGAATTTCTTTAAAGCATGATATATATAGGGGCAGCTGTTTGCGCAGGGTGCATAAAATATCATAATGCATTTGGCTTTTTCTGTGGCCATAGCGGCATACACTTTTTCAGGTAGTCATGCATGTACCACAAGGTGGTTCCAGCTGGTGGGACAATCAAATTCAAATTAGAGTCATCTGGCATCTAACAAGTTATGACCCTATCATGAACATGTGCAAACAACACTGAGATTTCATCTTAGTCCAGAAAGAATGCTTAACATCAAAAATCAAATACTAATGAATGCTGGAGAGGCTGTGGGGAAAACCGAACCCTTCTACATTGTTGTTGGGAATGGAATCTAATAGACCAACCATGGAAATCAATATGAAGATTCCTCAAAAAACTAAAACTAGAAATTCCATATGACCTAGCTATTCCCCTTCTAGGTATCCTCCTGAAAGAGTTAAAGACATCATTTTACAGTGCTATGTGCATACCCATGTTTACAGCAGCACAACTCCTTCCTAATAGCTAGATCTAGGAAGTGGCCTGTATGTCTACCAACAGATGAATGGATAAAGTGTGGTAATTATATACAGTGGAGTACTATTCTGCCACAAAAGATAAACTTGAGTCATCTGTAGGAAAATGGATGCACCTTGAGATATGTTAAGTGCAATAAATCAGACACACAAACTTAAATATCACATTGAGATAGGAAAGAAGGGCATGGTGAAGCTGGCTGAGGAGCAAGCTTGACCTGTTAGTTACAAGACCCCAGTACACATGTACAAAACAATTCTGAGGACCCCTTATGTGAACTTCTCCTGAGAGTCTAAAATGTGTGGAACAAATAAAAAGATGGACACCACTGAAAGCTCACTATTGTGGCTCTTCAGGATGGCTGATTTTCATGCTGTAGGCTGTAATTCTTTTCCTACTTTTACCTGGCCCAAACTCCCTTAGCAGAGCCTGTTTCTTTTCTTACCTCCAATAAAACTTTGCTACCATTTGTGCTTGGCTTGACCAATTCTTTGCTCAGGACAGAAAGAACCTAGAAACTACCTCCAGAAGGAGCCTCCAGCATTCCAAAATCCAGTAACAACATGGTTTCTCTTATACGAGGAACCCAAAATATAAATAAAGAGCAAAATAAAAGATAATAGGATGTAGGGAGATAGATTCTTTTCAAATGGGAGGGGATCAAGAGATAGAAAGGAGAGAAGGGAGATGAAAAATGAATTGAGATGTGTTATGTACATGTATCCAACTTCCACAAGGAATGTAATCAATATATAATGTAAATGTATTAATAAAAAATAAGAACTAAAAAACTGGTATTTTAATTGAAAAACGGCATACAAAAATATCTATCAATCAACAAGGTAAAAGTCACCTGAGATAAAAGAGAATTTTTAAAATGCCAAATCCCAGAAAGTAGGAAAAGAAGAACAAAAACCAGAAGAAACAGTAAGACAATGAAGTCAAATCTAATCATATAAAAGATCAGATTAAATATACATGGCCTAAACAGACCATTTAGAGGCAGAAATTGTCAATCTGGGTTAAAAAAAAAATAAAGTCCAATTATAAGCTGCCTGTAAAGAATATAGTTTAAATATATAGGTAGGGTTAAAGGAAAAAGAAAAAGATACTAGACTAACACTAGTCAAAGGAAAGTTAAGAGGGACCAAATTAATATCCAAGTGAGCAGAAAGTTGATTTCACATGATGTATCAACCCAAGGCATTTATGTACCTAATAAAAGAGCTCCCAAAATATATGAAGCAAAAATTAATATAACTTCAAGGAGAAAGAGACAAAGCCACAATTACAGACATCTTAATACTGAATTCTCAATACTTTAATACACAAGGATATTATAAACTTCAACAATACTACCAACTAATATGACATACCTTTTACAGAGTGTTCCATCTGTCAAAGGCAGTGTATACCTTCTTTTTATGTGGCCAGAGCACTCACAAGGACAGAAAATATGAGGCATGACTGAAATATACAATAGATGCTTAAATTTTTAAAAATATATTACAGTAAAAGACACATTGCCATTATTTTCCCTCAAAACACTTTTGCTCACTTAAACAAATATCCTATCATTCTTGCCACTTTCTGAAGCAGTTCTGTAAGTCCCCTTTTGTGTCTTTACAAGAAGTGATCAAAGATACAGTGAATGTTGCTGCTGAGTGCCATCCAATAGAAAGGCAGGCTCGTAAAAACACTGGGATACATCCTCATTCACATTATGCAATGAACCTGACACCACGGGACTTCCAGTATTTCCAAGTCAAAATGATCATTCAAGATAAATGTTCAGAATCAACTTGGAATATTGAGACAGTCATGATGGCACAACTAAAGATATGCACAAGAGGATACCCAGAACTGCTTCACAAAGTAGCAAGAATGATGGAATAAGTATGGTTAAAGTGAGGGGGAGTACTCTGAAGGAGAATAATAGCAAGTATCTCTTACTGTAATAAAACTTTTTAACATTCACTATATTTTCTGATCACATCTTGTACTCTGAACCACATTACAAATTTAAATAAAGACTTGTAAGGATTCCAGTCACACAAAATACGTCAGACACTCAGGGATTAAATTAGAAATTGATAACAGAAAGATCTTCATGAAACTACTAAATATTTGGAAACCAAGTAACATACTTCAAAGAAATCAAAAGAGAAATAGGTATTTTGAACTAAAAATGAAAAAAACAGGTCTCAAGATATCAACAAAACAAGAATTTGTAAGGTATTTATAGTACCACACACCTAAATATTAAAACAGAAGGAAGATCTCAAATCAATGACCAACATATGTAAATTAAGAAACTGGAAAAAGAACAAATGGAACCCAAAGCAAGCAGAAGAAAGAAAGCAGGATCAATGTGGAAATCAGTAAGATAAAAAACAGAAAACTAACAAGAAAAATCAATAAAACCAAAAGCTGATTAATAATATCCATAATAACTGATAAACCTATAGTCAGATGGGTCAGAGGCAAAGAGTAAGGATGACACAAATTACCAGTATGAGGAAGAAGAAAGGTAGTACCATTGCGAGAACAAACTTCTTGAGAGAAATGAACTAACAGAGCTTACTCAGGAAAAAACAGATAATGTGAACAGCCTTGTACATATTAAAGAAACTGACCTGTAGTTTAAAATCCTCATACAAAGAAAAGATGGCAGCCTAAGGGGCAACAGCAAGGGTGTCTCCAAATAGGTACTGGAAAAAAGCAAATGAAGTCTGATACAGGAATATAAAGGAAAATCTAGCATAACTAGAATCCAGTGTCTAGTGAGTGTGTGAAGGGAAACCAGACCACAACTGGATCACAGTACCCTACCCTCTATCCCAGATAGAGTGTACATATCTTGGAAGAGGATCAGATTGAGGGAAGGAGCTGGCCCGGAAGATGGAATAGTCCAGCAATGGCGACGAGTGCCCAAACTGCCACACAAAACCCACTTATTTATCGCAAAGTGCCAACACTGCAATTAAACTTGAATACTGGGGTTTTAGTTTAGAAAAAACAACTCATACACTTGGGGCACAAACCAACAGAGAGGGCAGTGCATGCCTGCTGTGGCACACATGCCACAGGTTCACCACCACTAGAACAGATTCACAATTACTCTAACCTCCCTACCATATGCAGCTGAGGGATTCAGAGAGGACAAAATCAGGAGAGGGGGGCTCCTACCTATGTCTTATAAATAGTATCACTCCAGCACCTGTGCAAAGATAGACAGAGGGCTTGCCCAACACAGAAAATAGTAAGTCACCTGTTCCCCCACATACAATGGGAGTGCTGTTTGTGGGATATTTAGAGTGCTGCTCATGACAGGCAGCAGTCTCCCATGGGCCCGCAGTACCTCCTAGCTGGGGAATGCAGAGGGAAGGAAAAACTGGGTCCATGGCACGTGTGCAAACAGAGTGGAGCAGGAGATGTGTGAAAGGAGAGACACTGATGCCTAGGTCACGAGGCAATTCTACAATGGAATCAGAACAGAGCAGGCTCTGCTATTGGTCCCTCAAACACCAGAAAGCCTTGACGTGGGAGGTCCTGCCCACCAACTCCAGCTGGCAAATGGGGCCCACTACCAAGCCTGGGGCAGCCTTAGGTTCCATGAGTGGTTCTCAAACAGACAGACATCTGTGGGCAGACAGTGCCTGGGCTAGTGGTCTTTGACCATATTGAGTAAGGAAAGTCTGTGGAGGTAAGACATGGAGATATCTGTGATATTTACCTCCCAAACTGAATAAGGCAATCAGCTCATGGAGGCCCATGATGGGTCACACCTAGAGCACAGCTGGCAACCAGAACACATATTTGGAGGATTCAACAGCCCTCACAGCTTCAGGCAGGCAATTGATTGGTCCACAGGAGGAAACAGCTTGACTGCTCACAATCACACTGTGACTCCAGGGGAGAGGGAGCTGCGCAGATGCTCTGCGTTAATACTATGACAACTTTGTGAAAGTTTTTATTTATATTTCTGTTTTTATTTGGGTTGTTGGGGTTATTTCTTCCTTCTTTGGTTTGGATCATCTTGGCTAATTGTTTTCTTCTTTTTTTTCCTTCTAGTTCTTTAATGGTATTGTTCATTCTTCAAAGTTTTCCCTCTGAGCTGCTCCCTCGTTTACTGTTTATTCTCTTGTGTATTTTGTTTTTTTTTTTAATTTTTTTATTATTTTTTACCAAGAACATGTATTGGTACATTGCATACATAATGATCATAATCAACATGGTTATTTTGTACCTGTACATGATACATCTTCGTTTTCCCCCCTCTTCCCCCCTTCCCCTCCCCTCCCTTCCATTCACCCACCCCTCCCTATTTGCAATAAGTGTAACTATACTTTACCATTTTTCCCCCCTTTCA
>PVJO010019310.1:0-34594 GCA_004026905.1 Hystrix cristata | reverse complement strand
GTCTGTGGGTTTTCGCCCTACTCTATTTGTGATTTCTTTTGCTGTGCAAAAACCTTTTAATAGCATGTGGTCCCAAGCACTGATTCTTTGTATTGTTTCCCGTGCAGTCTGGGTTTTGTTCATAAATTTTTTTCCTACCCCTATGTCTTCGAGGGTTCTTCCTATTCTATTCTCCAGTAAATTTAATGTTTCTGTTTTAGCTCAGTGATTAGAGTGCTTGCTTTGCAAGCACAAGGCCCTGAGTTCTAATCCCCAGCACCAAAAAAAAAAAAAAAAAAAAAAAAAAAAAAAAAAAAAAAAAAAAAAAAAAAAACCGGTAACATTTTCAACAGACACCTATCAGACCAGACCTCATGTGTGGGAGAGAATACTAACACACATATGCTTTTATAAACACTGAAACTGGAGTTCAAACCCAGCTTACTAGGGTCTGATCTGCCTACTAGAAACAAAGTAAGTCCTCTCCTGAGTTAGACTACATCACTCAGAACCTCTAATAATCTCTGTAATTTTATATCAAATATATGCAAGAATGGTTCAATAACCAAAAATTAATCAATGTAGTCTTCCAAATTAACTTTCCAAAAAAAGGAAAAACAAATATGATTTTATCAATTAATACAGAAACAGAGTTGACAAAATTCAACACCCTTTCATGTAAGTTTGTACTAGGGATAGACATGTACTAGAGATAGAAGTGAACATTTCAACTTCATACGAGACATCCACAACCCCTCTATGAATAATCTCATTCTTGGTAGTGGAAGATTGAGTACTTCCCCTTAAGACCAGGACAAGACAGAGATGGGCACTCTCATAGCTCCTAGTCAGCATCAAAAGGGAACTCACAATCCGTGCAATAAACTCAGAAAGAAACAAAAGGTAATAGACCAAAGAGAAAAAAGAAAAGGCTCCTATGTAAACAATGTGATGATAGACACAGAAAATTCTAAGACATCTTTCTTAAAAACTTGCCAGAAAAATACATATTTTTAACAAGATCAGCACACACACACACACACAATCAAACATATTTCTACTGGTTTTTCACTACCAAGGAACAACTACAAAGCTACATGCTTTAAATATGATTTACAAGAGTTACAAATTAGAGAAATATTTACATATAAATTTGTCAAAAGATGTACAGGACTTACATGTGATATTTAGTTTAAAACTAACATGTGGAGAAACAAAATCAAAGAAGACTTCAGTACATGGAGAGATATATACTGTGTCCATGGATTTGGAAGACACAAATTAGTAAAGACATCAATTTTCCCCGGACATAGACCTAATCCTTTTCCCATCAAAATCCCAGAAGGATATATTGTTTAATTAACATGCTGCAATACATAATAAAAATATGCATTATGAGTATTAGTACATATACATATCTTGATCTTACTTTCTCTGCCCCTTCCTTCCTGTTTGCCCCATCTCTATATCCCATTCACATTGCCACAAAGTTTAGATCCCTGTTTCCTATCATCTTTCTTTTATTTTTCTCTTTATTTATACTTTGGGTTTCTCATTTAAGAGAAACCATGTGATATTTAACTTTCTGTTTCTGATTTAATTCACTTAGCATTATGGACTCAAGATGCATCCATTTCCCTGCAAATCACTCAAATTTATCCTTGTTTATGATGGAGTAGTACCCCATTGTTTGCAAATGCCACACTTTCTTTACCCATTCATCTGCTGATAGGCATACAGCCTGCTTCCAAGACTCACCTATGAGTTGTGCTGCTATAAACATGGTTATGCATGGATCACTATAATATGATGTCTTTAACCCTTTCGGGAAGATACCAAAAGAGATATAGCTGGGTCAAAGGCAATTTCAATTTTTAATTTTTTTGAGGAATCTCCATACTGATTTCCATAGTGAGTATCTTCGTTTACATTCCCACCAACAAAGTAGAAGGGTTTCTCTCTCCCCACAATCTCACCAGCACTTGTTGTTTGTTAAATTCTTGATGATGGCCATTCTTTCTGGAGTAAGATGGAATCTCAGTGTTGTTTTGATTTGCATTTCTCTAGTGGCCAGAAATGCTGAACAGACTTTCATGTACCTACTGGCCATTTGTGCTCCTCTGGAGACATTTCTATTCATGCCAATTTCCCAGTTTTTGACTGGTTCTTTCATTTGGGGGGTCTAATTTGTTGAGTTCTTTATACGGTCTAGAAATCAGTCCTCTTTCCCGGTAGCAGCTGGTAAAATTGTTCTCCATTCTGTAGGTTGTCTTTTCAGTCTGTTGTTTGTTTTATAGAAGCAAGCAATCTGATTTGCAAATTATAAAAAAGAATCAAAGGAACTAATATAGCCAAACAATGTGGAAAGGAAAAATAAATTTGAAGGAATCACATTATTCAATTTTAAGACTTATTATAAGTCTTAGTAATTAAGAGAGAGTGGTATTTATTGGTTAAGGGACAGAAATGTGAAACAATAAAATGGAGTAAAATGTCCAGAAATTGAGCCATATAAGTGTAACTTGATTTTTAGTAAAAAAAAAAAAAAAAATGTAAACAATTTAATGGAGAAAGGTTAGTACTCTCAACAAACGATAGTATAAAAATGGAACAGTTATATAAAAATAAACCTTGATTTAAGCTTTTCATTTTCTATGCAAATTAACACAAAGTGGATCACAGACTCAAAGGTAAAATATAAAACTGTAAAATTTTAGGAGAAACCACAAGAGAAAATCTTTGGGCCTGGGGTTAGGAAAAGTTTTCTTAGATATGAGACCAAAAAGTGATTACATTTTAAAAAATGGCAAATTAGAATTTGTCAGAATTTTTTTAAAAAAATGCTCTACTAAAGCTACTGTTAAGAGAAAGAAAAACATTTCCAAACTGCAGAAAATACTTGAAAAGCCAAAATATTTAAATAACTGTCTTTACGTTTCTAAGAAACAAATAGCCCCATTAAAAATAGGCAAATGCAGGGGCTGGGGATTCAGCTCAGTGGTAGAGTGCTTGGCTGGCAAGTCCAAGGCCCGGAGTTTGATCCCCAGTACTGCTGGCCCTACAACCAAATAGGTGAATGCTTGAGCACACACTTCACACACAGGGTAAGAGGCAAGTAGATAAGAATGTTAAATACCATTAGCAACTCAGATTAAACCTAAGATGAAACACCACTGCACATATGTTATTATAGCGTGTACAGTGGCATGGAGCAAGTAGAATTCTCTCAAGTTATTGGCAGGAAGGCACAATGGTACAGCCACTCTGAAGAGCACAATGACAGCTTCTCTGCGGTCAAACCCATTCTTATCCACACAACTGGCAATCTAGAAACTTCACCAATTTAGGACAATAGAAAACTTTACATACGAATGTTTGCACAGCTCTGTTCATAATCACCTAAAACTGGAGATAATCCAGATGGAGTTCAATGGGTGAATGGATTCAGACAATAGAATCCTATGTAGGGATACAAAGGAAAAAACTACAGTTTTGATACAACAACCTGGACTAATCTCAAAAACATTACTTTCAGTGAAAAGAACCCATCTCAAGAAGACAGGTGCTTGGAGACTCCACGGAAATAGCATTCTAGAAAAGAAAAAAACTACAAGGATGGCAAACAGACCAGAAATCCATTCACTAAGGACTGAAATGTGAATAATCAATCTGGAAAACTTTGCTAATTATCAAACTGGTTTAGATGAAAACAATTCTACTCCTACATACAGTACACTGCCATAGAAATGCACATGTGTGTGTGGCAAAAGGGGGACAGTTAGGAGTGCCAGGTGCAAGAGCTAAGAGAAGAAAACGAAGTATCAATCAAGAGTGATATGGGTAAATTATGAACTCCTCATACCTAAGAAAGGTATAAAGGATGCAGTCACAACGCACAAATTTATTTGTATAAAAAGTAAAACAGACAGAACTAATGGGTGGTAATGGAGTCGGGCCAGTGGCTGCCTTTTGGAAGCAGTGGAGAAAATGGTTTAAATGTGGTTAGGTCTTAGATGTATTTTATGTATTGATCAGAATTGTGGTTTTAATATGATTTGTGCAATTTTCTGCACATGGGCTGTATTTTCAAAAACAACATTTTTCTAAAGGAAACAGTGTTTTCAGGGTAAAATGTGCTGATATCTTGGGTAGAAATCTCACCTACTCAGATAACATGACTGGCCATGCCCAGCAGTGGAAGCGTGCAAGTCTAGTCTTCATATTAACCCAAATACAGCACATTTTGTCCTGATTTTATAGGTATGATAAAAACTTAGAAGGCAGCCACCCAAAGTAATATTTTTGAGAAAATAAAAATTGACGATTTTTCCTGAATGTTAAATCACTGCTGTGTACGTGTGTCACCAGATGGTACCCAGGGGCCAACTCTTACTTTAGAATTTTATGTGTGGCCTGGACAAGAGGGTCTGAAACCACCACACAGAGAAGCATGTGCGCTCATGAGGGGAAGTTGCTTGTCCCCTGGGAGAACCCACAGGAAGCCGCCTCCTATGGCATTAGGGATTTATTTTTTTTAATTCAAAATCTCTTGTGAGCATATGACCTCTGTGGGGGAAAAAAAAATTCACAAACCGAATATATAAGAAGTAGAATTCATTTCCTAGTTGTTTGAGTTGGCCCAGACTCGTGCCTGGGCCCAGACACCAATGTGGAGTCTCAGTTAGACTGTCCTTGTCCTGGAGGCAAGGTGGTCCTCCAAGAGCATCCAGCCCCTTTATGATGGGGGAGAAAACACAAATCCATCGAATACTTCTTTAGCCCAGGCTGTGTGAGAGATGTTTAATTAAACTGATGGAAGCAACACTTTAAAAGCCATGGTCCTGGCCATGAAAAGCCCCTAGTCTAGTTGTAGGAATGAGTGTTAAAGATAACCGTGTCTGAAGGGATGGGCGCTGTGGAGGGCCCGTGTCCAGTGTTCTGGGACGCAGCTGCGGCAGGCCCTGCGGCAGGGCTGGAGGCCACACCACCGAGGTGTCTGTCCGTCCACAGCTCCCAGCCGCCCAGCAGCACCACAGCTTCCTGCACTCCGCCATCCTCCCTCTGTGAGACTGTCTCGCCTCACTCATGAAAACAAACAAGAGAAAAACTGAAAAATCAATTAAATGCTTCAGTAATCCGCAAGAGTAAAGTAGAAAGTTCTGCACAGACAACAGTATCTCTAAAATCTGAGACTGCGCTGTTGTTGGTACGATGCAGACGGAAGGGGAAGAGCGACATACATTACAATGCCAGCAAAGCATTTGACATAACATTTATCAAAACTTGAATGAAGCAAGAGGAGGTTTTGGTTGATCAGTCATATTTATACATTTAAAACTCCATCTTTTCCAATAGTAATAACAATAATAAAAACATGACAGGGCAGATGAAGGAGGAATTGACAAATTTCCATTGAACCTGGTGTTAAATTCTGTTTTGTTTTGCCTTGATTTTAGAATTTAGATAAAATCCAATAGACTCCACTCATGCATTATTAGAATTAATAAAAGAAGCAATACTGTTACAAATGTATCTAATTCATAAATTTAATTGTATTCTTCTATACCAAAAACCAAAATTAATAAATGTAATTTAAATGCATATTTAATATTAAAATAGCATTTTTAGAAACTACAGTGTCTTAAAGTAAATTTAGCAAATATGTATCACTTTTAGAAAAAATTATAATTTAATCAAAACATTTTAATAAGCAAAAAATTGAGTTATGCTATAATCAGATATGTTAATTCTCTTAATTTAACATAGAAGTGCAAAGCAATTTTAGGTTTTAATTCTAAATCTAAATTTTACATGGAATAGCAAGCAAGAAAGGTGAAAACATTACTAAAAAGGAAACCCAGGCAATAACTCATTAGATATGGAGACAAAAAGACATCTAAACCACACAATACTGTTTTTGCACAGGTGTGGTCAAGTAAAATAGAGACCCCAGACACGTGAATGCCCATATGTGGAAAATGCTAATCCCCCAGCAAGAAACATGCCCATCTGCCATCCTCGCTCTAAAAGATCTGTCAGGCTGGGACAGTGCTGTGTGTCAGTAGGAAAAGATGAACTATTTGTTAAATGGTTCTGAAACAATTTATCATCAAGGTGGGAAAAAGATGATTAGATCTCTGTCTTACACCATGGAAGAACAAATTTCAGTTGGATTAAGGATTTAAGCCCGAGAAGGAAACTCTAAAACGTCAAATGAATATATTTGTATCTTCAAGGTACTATTTCTTCACTTGATCTTAGCTAAAAGGCTGAGAAGTGATCAAGATACTATTTCTTAACACAAAAAACTCAAACCATAAATTATGAGACTGATAAATTTGAAGACATTAAAATTTAGATGTACTTACAAATAATATAAAAAGAAAAAATGTGCTCAAAAACCAGGTGAAGATATTATACAATACACATCACCGTAAAGATAAAAAGATTCTGAAATTAACCCAAAAAAGGAGGAGAGAGGGAGAAAAGAAGGAAAGGAGTAAGGAATGTAGAGGGGACAGGAGCAAGGGGTAACAAGAAGAAAGGATAGGTCAAGCCAGTTAAAAATGACTACAAGATATCAGTTGCACAAGAGGACATCATAATTACAAATAAAAATAAGGAAACGATTTTCATTTTTTTGAAGCAGGGTCTCACTATGTATTCTAGGATGGCCTTGAGCTCACCATGTCACCCAGACTGGCCTCAAACTTGTCAAGTCCTGAGTCCCTTCTGAGTCCTGGGGTTACAGGTGTGGCCACCATGCTCAGTTTAAGAAAACATTGTTGACCTTATTACAACCAAAGAAATATTAATCCCGCAGTGGGAATTTGCCTACCTGCCATCCTCATCTATATGAGATCTGTAGGACTGGCGTAGTAAAAAGCTGACATTATAGTAATGTCCTTTGACATTACAGTAAAAAACAAAAGAAATGAAGCTTTGCTACTTATCTACGGTAACTATATATTTTACATGTGGCCCAAGACAATCGCTCTTCACTCGATGCAGCCCAGGCAGCCCCAAGGCTGGACACCCACGGAGCACACACAGACTTCTCCTAACGGGCAGTGCACAGGACAGCACATCTGTGCATGTGGCTCATTCTGAACCCTAGTGGCTGCTCCTAGACAAGGGGATACTTCCACAAGCCTCTCCTGGCCAGCCAAAGGGAGCGTGGGCAGCTCCAGCCGAGAGTCAGAGAGTGAAAAGTCCTCTCGTTCCTCACCGCAGAGCGGCCGTAGACTCTGCCCTTCCCGAGGGACAGACAGACCAGGCCACCAGCGTGTCCTCACGTAGGTTTCTGCGAATATCATGCTTTCTTTATGAGTTTCTGACTGTCCTTCGAAAAATGACGTACCCTGTTTCCAGCTTTAGACACTTTTACATGATTTCATTGCAAGGCGATCTTCTCAACTGTCAGTTACTCATTTGCCATATATGTGGAAGTAGCTTTTACATCTTTTTACACCACTCTTTCTGTGCACACACATTTCCGAACATCTAAGATCTCAAAAGGAACATAATTAAAATGAATTTATTTCTTTGATCATCCTATTAGCCTGGTCGACTCCCTCTTTTCTCCCCTGAACATCTGATTTATTTTCCTTCCTTCATGTTGGGAGACAATATATACAGTGTTCATATGTACTGGCAATTGAAGTTATGCATGTTACACAAATTATATTTTAAATCTTTGTTTTGGATTCTGGGAGGCCAAGACTGGAGTAACGCATGTTCAAGGCCAGCAAGGGCAGCTTAGTGACTTAGGGAGACCCTGTCTCAAAGAAAAAAAAAAATGTTGGGAGGGGTGTCCTGGGAATGTAGCACAGTTTCACTCGGTTCAATCCCAGTATTGTACTAAAAATAATAAATGTAAAAACATCCACGTTGTCTTTTTTTTTTTTTTTAACATGGAACTAATAATAAAGCTGCCTCACAGGTTTTTAATGCTGCATTGGTGGTATCTCAGACCCATCGTGAATGCAAACCCCATGGCCCTGGTGCAGGTGGCTGTGTCAGAAGCTGGGGCTGGCCCGCCATGCGCTCTGACAGCCTCACTGAGCCTAAGGGACGGTGCTCTACGCGGCCTAGCCAGATCTCTGGAAGACATTCTCCTGTCTCTCCTACGTGCATCTGGATCCCACCAGTCGTCACTTCTTCCGATCTCCACGTCCATGTTCACTGAGCTAGAAATGGCCAAGTGGTTGTCATGACAGCATCCCAAAATCGTGGCCACTGGTCATGCTGTCGTCTGCTTCCTTCTTTGAAGGCCACGAAAGGGGGGATTTAGCAACACACCTACACGGGGCTCGGCGATGCTCGCTTTTTGTCCCAGCACTCAGGGAGACTGAGACAGAAGGATTTCATGTTCATACTCAGTCTGAACCACTTAATGACTCAGAAAGCCCATTTCAAAATTAAAAATAAACTTTTTAAAGAAAAAAAGCCAGGGGATCTAGCTCAGCATGAAGGCACTAGATTCAATCCCCAGTACCATAAAAAAAAAAAAAAAATATATATATATATATATATATACACATATGCATACATAAAATAAAAATTCTAAAACTCGAATTGCATATTCTTCTCTCTTACAGTCCCTCTTCGGCTCTCCCGGGCACACTGACCCCGACTCCCTCGTGCACAGCAAGCAGCCCTACCGACTGGCTGGGGCGCAGTTAGACACTTTTCTCTGTCCTTCGACCCCTCCAAGAGCCTTTTCTCCTTGCAGACCTCCCTCTTACAGAGCAGGGTCCAGCAGACAGGCCCGAGGCCGGCTCTGCAAGCTGGGCCATGGATTGGATGAAGCGAATGAGGGCGTCAGGATCAGGCACAGGCATCATCCCTCCATCTCTCTCCCTTTCAGTGTCTGCGGTCACTCGATCTCCCCATTTCCGTTTCCTCACCTCTACAACCGGCAAATGAACAGAAGTAGCTGAGTCGTGCAGCAGTGCGGATGAATATATGGCCTGTGGTTTCTTCTCTCTCCCAACCTCACCTTTCTAGGGCTGGGTAGGTGCGGCATTGATATCCCTTTAGCTAATACTTGAGGTGCACCATGTTGGATTAGAATGACTTTGTTCTGATATCGGACACCATTGGTATTTGGCTGCAAGCAACCTATCCCCACCTTCTGACACTCTGACTGCTTCGAAAACCGTCTGCCCTTCATTGCGTGCAGCTTGGTGAGCGGGTCACTCCAGGTCCTGAGGAAGCCACTCGAGCTGGTCTTTTTCTCCCTCCCCAGGACAGGGCCTCGTGCCTGCATGGAGAGATGACAGAAGCTTACAGAAAGAAGGGAGCCCTGGTCTTTCCCTTGAGCAGAGGCCTCTGGGGTGCCTGCTGCTCCCCCTTTTGTTGGCTGTGAGAATTCCCTGCACACTGAAGCCTCTAAGCAGGGCTCTCCAGGCTTCTGTGGTGCCAGGACACCCCCAGGTCTCCCAGCAGAGCCACAGTCTGCTTCTCTGGAATGGTGTCCTTGTCATTGGTTTATCTTTCTATCTCAGTGAATGTAGAGACAAGGCCCTGGACCCTTCTGTGAATGGAGGAAAGGTCGCCATTCAAGAGCTCTCGTGAAAACACCAATGTCTTCAGTGCCAGAACGGTGACCACAATTGGTGGGCAGGACGTGACCTTGATTCCTTCTTCCTAGTTAATGATGATTAAAAATTTTTTCTCAAGAGCCAGATTTTCCTTGCAAATGAAGACGAAAGCATCATAACTATATTTATCACTAGCAGTCCTTACTTGCCAGCAATTATCAATTAGTAAAAACAGATTTTAAGGATTAAAACAATAACATACAGTATTTATCCTCCAAACCATACTTCTCATTAAAAAGTCTTTCCAATTGGCCTGTAAAGGGCAATGTTGTCTTTTCTCCATGTAGAGAGAGAAGGTTTTCAATTTTTCACCATATTTGTGTCTCTCTTCATAATTACCCGAGTGCAAAATGTTTCATCTCATGCTCATGTTTTTCTGAAACATTCGAGAACTGAAGAGGAAGATCGTTTGCACTGCTAACCTACAGCCCTAATACTCGGTTATCAAATCTTGTCATTCCGCCCCCACGATGGCTAGTGGTAGAGACACCTTCCTGTGACTTGCTGTTTTAAAGGCACTGTTGTGTGGGCTTTGAAAAAATGATTTCTCTTGTAATGTTCTCTTACATGTTGAACATACCTATGTTCTCTGTTGTGCAAGTGTTCGTTATCGCTCGAAGAAACATGAGGTGTAGTTGCTGTAACAAAATATTTCAGTGATGCAAAGGGGTACACGTAATAAAGCGTTTTAGTTACGCTTACTCCGCTCACACTCAGGATCCAACCCCACTGAGAGCGCTCGTCTCCAAGAAAGCCAGACAAATTTACTTGTACGAATTCATTCAGCTGATCGCCACTGTGCTGCTGCTCCGTACCAAGCTCTGTGTCGCCCCTGGAATGCGCCTTAGACAGGACAAGAAGGGAAGACTCAGACCCTCGAGGGGGTTATGTGTTGCTTGCTGAAGACAGTAGAGTTGCGGTAAATACTGGCCTGGTCTCGGCCCATTTCCCAGAATCGCCGGAGATCCGATCTCGGGCGTGTCCCAACCCGCCCTGCACACGCGTGTCGATGTGACAAGTTCAGTGCCGTTAGCATTGTCCAGAAGTCCATGGGGACAGAACTGGAGGTGCCGCTGCAGTCTGCAACGCCTCACTTCTGCGAGCGGAGGAGGAGAGGGACGTGCAGGGTCTCTGGCCAACGACCCCCCGTCTCCTCCTAGAGACTCTCTGTCCGGCCGTCCAGCGGCAGGACATGCATTAACAAGGGACAGCTGGTCTGAATATCTGTTAGGACCATGTGCTTTCCTCTGCTGTACTGTCATCCCAGAGTAGATCAGAGGAAATCCAAACTAAGTGGGGATTCAGGGAAATTTTCAAGGGTCACTTAACAACGTAACTTTGGTTTGTACTTTACCAGGAACACAGCACACTGTGGAGATGATGCAGAGACAAAAGAACAGTCTCACTACAGAAATAACCTCAAGAAATAATCATAATGATCATCACCATCTTCCTTTCAATTTTTGAATGGGAACAGAAACCGTTAATTGTCAGAGTTACACATAGGTACATCCTACCAGGGTCTAACTTGAACGGTATCCTATGAATGGCCTTGTCTTCTAGACGGAAGCCGGTGGCTCTGGCTCTGGCTCTGCTCCCCCAACTCCTTGCTGGTAATACTCACAGTGCTGTGGGGGCCGGCTCTGCTCATGGGCTCTGTGAATTTCTGGATTTGTGGCTGTGAGATCTTCACCCCGAATGACAGGGACTGGCTGAGGTCTGACTGCACAGAGGCGGGCTCTGACGAACGCTGTCCAGGACCAGGTAACTCGGGGTTGATTTTACAATTAGACCATGAGATAGTTGGCTTTGAAAATGTGTTTCACATAAAAACTCCATCAATAAAATAGATATAATCCTTGATTTAAAGACTGGTTATTGCTACTCTTTCAAGAAATCAGATTCACATGAAATTACAGCTAATAAAGGTGCACAAATCATGATGCTGACTATAAGTATAAAATCAAACTGATGCTTTATTCTCAACACTCTTATCTAATCAGGGATAGTTTGAAATTTTATCACTAAGGCTATTTAAAGTAGGTTTGAAGCATGTGTTACTAAAATAACTATAAATTAAATCTAATTACACTGTAAGTGTTAGGTAGGAAGTCTAAGGCCAAATTCCACATTTTGTTACTTTTTGAGTTCACACATATCTACTTAAACTGCTGATGCAGCAGAAAGCTCAGCACAGGGGCAGGGCATGAGCATCTGCCTCCATCTCTAACCTGTGTGTCTGGTTAAAACCAGGCTCTCTGTGGCAACCAGGTCCTGCTTTTCAGCTATCCCACCTGGCTGCAATTCAGGTGACGGAGCCAGCTTCGAACCCATCCAATCAGAATGCTCCTGTTTCTGTCAGAAAGGACCTTCTGTTTTTGTTGGTCCGAGACAGAACCTGCTGATGAAGAGCCGGGAGCCAACTTCCTTAACCAGCTCTCCAACCATCTGTACAGTTCACATCAGGTGAAAGGTCTGGCAGTATTCCACTCTTCTCTTTTTCTCTTTCCCAGCCACCTCCTTCTCTGATTCCATTAAGTAATACTATTCTACCAGAAATGCATTTGTGAAAATTTTGGTCCAAGGGTGACTACAGAGAATTTAAGAATTTTGTTGTCATTGATTTCTAATATGTTCACTGAAAATACTGATACTAACATTGCCTTTAAAAATAATTTAAAAAACAAGTAACTTCCAACAGAGATAGAAAAAAAGAGTATTTCATCAGTGGGGAAGAATCTCAAAAGTATTTTGACACACTTTTAAAAGCATAAAGTGAGGTTTCTGTAAATAGACAGGGACAAGAGAATAAGAAATCCCTTCATTTAGAGCTACTAATGAAACTCAAAGTCATGGGCTTAAAGTCAGGATACAATTTCTAGAATAACTTTTTCATGCATTTAAAAAAGCCAGAATATATCTGCTTGATTTGGAAAAGAAGACCAAGATATTTATCATAATTAAAACAAGGAAACTAATTTTCAAAGTCCATACTTTCCTGTTTTCTTGGATAAATAGGTAAATACAGCTATATCCCACATAAATATATAAATTTTCATTATAAGAATTTTTTATCAAGTAGCCAGAAAAAAGAAAAGAAAAGAAAAGAAGAGAAAAGAAAAGAAAAGGAAGGTGTACTGGCTGTCTCAAGCAAGGCCATGAGGCAAAGATGAAACGTGAAGCTTGAGTGTATCACACAGATGTGTTTAATTAATACTGATGCAAATCTGCCAAGAAGTTTTACAGATAATAGAAATCATCTCTGATTACTGGATAAACTTAGTAAAACAAGAAGCTCACTATTTTACACAGCATATTGGCAACCCATTATGGATTTTCTTGTCAATTTCATCACTCATAGCCAATTTTTAAATTTTTTTAGTGAAACACATTACAGTAATACAGACCAGAATGGAGTTGAACTTCTCAGAATAAATTAGTCATAAGTGTTGGCTTCCAAAACTTGAGTTTCACAATCTATATTATCTTTATAAACATATAAACATATGCTTCATTGAATCACAAAATAAATATATATCTTATTGTGAGCCATATTAAATATGTTTAAATACCATTATATAAGGGAGTAGATGAGTTTTGCAACTGTCTCTCAAAGTTAAAAGCTTTAAGAGTGTTGTAAGGAACATCACAGAGTAGATGTAGGTTACAAACTGTCATTGCAAGAATAAAATAATTCCAAGTAGATTTATGAGAAAATAAACAGCAATCAAGAAGACTCCTACAGCCATATCCTTAATGGTACAATGAGTGTTATTCAATAATTATGAAGTGACAACAGGCATTCTTGTCCATTAATATAATCTACTCTAAACCAAAAACTGAATCTGTCTTCTACCTTTTTAGCTAAAATCAAATGAGCCATAGCAAGTAATATTTTCTACATTTGAAATCAGCAGAGATAAACTTTTCATGATACCAAGGATATTAAAAACCTACATAATCTTTTACTTGCAGCATGGTTGACTTTTGTTGCTCTGCAAGGTATCAGCAAGAGTCATAATCTTTTTCAGAAAAAGGAATAGAAGAAATATCTATTGGATATTTTGCTTCAAAGAAGATATAAATGTCAAAATCATAAAAATATTTACCTTTTAGTCCTTTCTGAAAACTTGTTTTGCATATATATGTATACACACATATGCATATTATCTATGTATATTACATCTATATATATGTCGTAGATCTGTGTGATGTTAAACGGTATCTTTGATATCACATATACTAAAAACTCAAAAATGTACTTTAATAGATTTTACAGATCTGAAGGGCTTCCTTATCTTAAATTACATTTACTTTTAACTTCAGTTAGCTAATTACATGGTCTCATGCATAGCATGTGATCCTCAAAATTTTTGTTGTACCCTCTGATGGGTAACAAATGACATGAATTGGAATTATAACTCACATTGCTTTAGCTATTACTACATTGAAAACAGTCTATTTTATGACATAGCGTTTTAATTGTTTAAATAAAGATTGTCCTAGAAATCGTACTACATGTAAAATATGAGTCAGATTTCACTTTGGGAAAGCACTGGAAGTGAAATGTAAAACATTCAGGTTATTTTTATAAAATAAAAAATAGTGTACTTTTGCTTAAAATGTGATGTCTGAAAGTAAATATATAGCTTTTAGCTTTATTATTAGTTTTGAGTCAGTTACATGCTCAATTCTGCTTCTGAAATTCACAAGAAAATGTCATTCAGAACGGCACAGACATGGCTCAGAGCTCGTCGGCAGTCTCTAGGAGTGGCTGTCTCTGCAGAGGAGGCACGCGCAGCCCTGCATTGGCAGCCTGTGCACAAAACAGGCATAAAGCTTTTATAAACATGAACTGCTTTTGACTTTCAGGAAGGGACAGCACATGTGTGCTCTGTCTAGGGTGTACCTATCCCAAGAATGATGGAAGAGCCACTTAAAAAGAAGACGAAGCCACATACCTAATGGCGAAATCCCCCTTGGATTTAGTGAAATTAAAACCTGGCGTAAGCACGCAGGGGAGTGGTAGAACTACTCTTGTGAGTTTTGCTCATATATTCTCCAATTCCAGTCCTCTTATTTTTACCAAGGGAGTCAGTGCGCTCTAAGGTTCAAGATGAAGGGTCTCGAGCTACCACGACGGCTGTGGCTTTAGCTTTTCCACTAAGGGATAAAGCAATTGTAATAGGTTTTAATCTTTCTTACTCTAATTTTTCTTACCTGCTCCGTTAGGGCAATTTTAGATCTCCAAAAAGGGCTGTTTTAAGAGTTTAATGGAATAATCTGTATAATTATAAAAATTCAGCATAGTACCTGGCTCCTATTAAATACTCAATTAATATTGATACATATGTTTATTACTAAATAATAATAAATGTTAATTGTGGAAAGATATATATAAAAGATGCCAATAAAACTGTGTCTATCACTTGTAATTCAAATATTCTGAAATGACAATACTGCCTTTCCTTCCAGCATTTCAATATATGCATGTGTGCAGCTGTAGTTCCACATTTCTTTCCATATACATTTGAAAAGGAAGAGTATATGTAATTTTATGTGTGGTTGTAATTATATCACCTTGCTTTAATAGAGGGTTCGAAGAGGATTCTTCATGCTACAGGGCAATCAAAGACTCTACAGTTCAGACAAGAAAAATCAGGGCCATTCTGCTTTTTTGTGTGTGTATGTCAACAGGTCCTCACTGTCAGACAGGATCCTGACGCCCAACTCTAGGAAAGATAATAACATATGCTGAAGCTATCTCATGCAAAGGAAAATGGCAGTGTCTTGTGCACACATGCAAGTACACACACACACACACACACACACACACACACGGTTCCTATCCTAATCTCCTTGACGAATGAACACTGATTTCTACTTCTGGCCCACAGACTTACAAAGTTTGCAGTACCACTCTTGTGCCACAATTTTATATTTTGATACATTCTCCATTTTTAAACTTGGTTTAATCCAACTGTTTTCTTCCCACTTTAATATACTCTATGCATGTTTAATCTTTCTAGAGATTAAAGTACTGATTCATTCACTTTCTCCCTTCTCTGTCTTCTCTCTCCATCCTTCCTCCTAGACATTATATCCTCCTCTGTTGCTGGATACTGGAATACCCTCTTCATCTTTTTCTGTATCTGTGTGTTAACTTTTTCTACAAAATCCAGATGAATTCACGGATCCTCTGTGAAGTCTCCCTCTTCCCCTCACCCTACTGATGGTCTCCTTCACTGAAACAACACACTGTGTATGCCATTCCCTAATTGTTTACACTAAATTGTGTGTCAAGGCTTCACCTTCATAATTGGGAAGTACGTGAGAGTCCCCACATATCCATCAGGGACCTGGAAAGAAACTGTTCTAATCCACACCTTTTCCATCATTTGCAAAGATTTTTAAATTTCTCTATTAAATGTTTTATTTACAGTAGGTTTTATTGTCTTACCTTTCTCCAGGTTGATATAAGATTATTTTGAACAATTATCTTATTGATTCAATTATCCTAGCAAGAAATGTAAGGGCCCAAGTAACTGCTGGGGCCCAGTTTTCTAGCCAAGTCACTATCCATAATTGCTTTTTGATAGAAAGTTGCAAAAATGTCAAAAATTCTCAACACAGATGGCCTCCAAGTTAAGGATAAACATTATAGCAACAAGCTAACTTCTTCTTTCTCTGACAGTGGTCTCCACACCTACATGGCAGGGGACAGCTTGTTAAGTCTGAGAGGGACAGGAAAGGGAAGAGAGGGCACACTCTACAGATATCCAGTGAATCTGTCAAGGTCAGTCCCTGCCCACTTGTAAATAATCCAGGATGCTGATGGTCCATACCATTTGGCAAAGATTTGTGTTGCTTTTACTTTTTCTTACATGTCTCCGCTCCTGTGTACTTTATACACTGCAATGATAAAAACAGAATCTTTTCATGTCAGATGTTTAAACAGTTGACAATAAATCGATGTAAGAGTTTATGGCCCAAATTGGCAAAAGCATTTTGGCCATAGTTTTATGAAACGATATGGCATTACTCAGCTTTCCTTTTGCTGACACGAAGGAGGAAAGAGTTAATGTGGCTCATGGTTTGGGGGGGTTCAGTCCCTCAAAGGCAAGAACATCATGGTGGAAGGGTGTAGCACAGCAAAGATGCACAGTTCATGTGGCTGGGAGACAGAGAGAGGAACAGTACCAGAGAGGAAAGGACCAGGGACCATATACAGTACCTGGTCACACCTCCATGACCCACCCAGACACACCCAGGAGCACACTCTACTAATCTACTAGGCTTTTCTTAATCCAGTGACATTGACACATCAGGATTAATGGTCACAGATTAAAGTTCTGGATATTTAATGGAAAAATGAGTGTGACAACAATGTGGACACATCTATGTTCGTATGATTATGATCCTGATAAAATATTTCCACCTGTATATGAAACTAAATTTATTTGCTTTGAGCAATGTTTCTCAATTGGGGGCAATTTTGCCCCAGAAGGGGTACTTAGCAATGGTCAGAGACATTTTTGTTTGTCACATCTGGAAGTGGCACGCTGCTGGTGTTCACTGTCTGGGGACCAGGGATGCTGTCAAACATCCCATCTGCACCAGACAACCCACACGACATAGAACCATGTAGTCCAGATGTTAATGGTGCTGAGGTCGAGAGTCCCCAGGACACAGAACCGTCTAGCCCAGATGTTAATAGTTCTGAAGTAGAGATACCCTGGCTCGAAGTTTCTAATGGAAGTATAAGTTTTTAGGCATTCTTCAGCATTGAAGAATTTACTTAATTTTGAGAACAGAGCTTACCAAATGTCCTTCAGGGTAAGACACCAGAATACAAACTACTCTGGGAAGTAGATAAATATCCTCTTCCTACAGAAGGTTACAAAACACTCTCACCAACCTGTTGGATGCACGATAGGAGAGCTGCCACTCTCTCCATAAATACTCATCACCATGGAAACCTTCCCACTTCTATGCACTTCCATAACCTTAAATGGCAAGCACATATTTTATCAGCATGGTGAGAAAAAAAGCAAATAAAGCCCTCTATTGGCATCCTAGTGAATGTTTGATTATAGACTGTAGACCAGTGTATTTAAACCCAGGCAATTCCTTAGATCACTGGAAGAAACAAAATTCTGATGCTCAGGCCTTCCTGCCTTGAAACAATTAACTCAGAAACTGTGGTGATAGGGCCAGGCAGCACTAATTTCTAAAAGCTCCCCAGTAGTTCTAAGGTACAGTAACAGCTGAGAGCCACTGCTATGCAGAAACACGGGGCTGACCTAAAGTCTTCACATAGAGGGCCAGAGAAAGTGCAATGGCCACTCAGGGAACTAAATGCTCCAAAGCTGAAGAGAGAGGTGTTAGACGCCACTTTATAAACATCAAGGTGGTCAAGAGCACCCCAAGCAAGGATTATGGATATAGTTAAACACTAGTTCAAAAACTGGCCAAGAGTGAGGGGGTGAGGCTGCTTGCTCCAGTCCCTGTGTGTCTCCACACATTACGGGAAGGAGGCGGGAGGGCTTCCTACTGGCTTTCAAGGGCGACACCAGGTTTTGACAAGAATGGAGTTAGGAGACACATAACGCAACAAGGAGTAAAATTTGAATTCATCCCTAAAAATTTTTATGAGAAGGGGAAATGGTGTAAACAAGCCATCTGTGTTGTGATGTGAAACACATTCCCTTGTGGTGGCCTTCGCGGGTGCCTTTATTATCTTCAGAAAGAAGGAGGGGAACTTGCTGTGGGACCAGAGGCAGCAGGAAATCAGAGCAACTTGTTTCCTAAGCACGCACAAAATCATTCCTGTAAGGAGATGAGCTATTCAGAAGTCAGGCGCTGGATGAATTAGTATAAATCTAAGAATTAAATAAAATACAGTATTGGCAAAGCACAGCTTAGATGCTGCTCTACATAAACACAAAAATGAAGTGTTATATTTAGAAGTGAACAGATTCAAATGCAGTTTGTCCTTTTTCTATCTATAGTCTGAATCCTTCTGATCATGCACTGTACATTTGATGGAAGCATGTGGCTGTGGCAAATGTCCCTCAGGAACAGGTCCAAATCAGAAGTTCAATTTGCTTCGAGCTCTTTAAAATGTCCCTGGGGTGCAAAGTGGATTGAGTTCCCCCAAATCCTTACATTACCTTTTAAAGCTCTAAAATGCACAACAAGGGAGAGAGGATACAAGAAAAAACAAGTTGTCTTGTGGAAACAGTTTATCATGATTTCAAAGACACGAATTGCTAATAAATTGTTTAAAAAAACTATTTGCCAATCAGACCTTCTCATTGTCTTGCTCTTTTTCTTCACCTTTCTTTTCAGTCTCTGAAGTATGTGCTGTCCCTGGGCTTCAGGGTCCGACTGGCCTGGAAGGAATCTCAGTTCCAGTTACCAGTAGCCACGGTGGTGACAGGAGGCCGAGTAACCTCGTGCACGCTCAGTTCTGTCTTCAGTACACTGCAAATAACAGTATCTTCAACAGTTGGCTTTGATTTGCTTTGATGAAGATGAAATTGTGGCATACCTTTAAAATTGACTATTATCTGATAATAAAATAAATATGTTATGATATATATTAGTGTATGTTACGGTAAATGAAAGAAGTCAGACACAAGAGGATGGCTACTACATGATTCCATTTTCATGACAATCTGGAAATGGCAGAGCTACAGGGAAAGAAGAGACATGGGTGGTGTCAGAATATAGTGGTTGGGGTGCAGTGTCAAGTTAATTGGTTTTGGGGTCTGCCCACGGATCGGTTGAACACACTTTTGGGTGAGTCTGGATGGGTCGTGGAGGCATGACCTTGGGCTCAATGTCTAGTCCCTGGCCCCTTCCTCTCTGGATTTGTTCCTCTGCTCTGCTTCACAACAAACTGCCAAGCTCTGCTCTGCCACATCCTTCTACCAGGATGTTCCTGCCTTGGAGCCAGCTAACCATGGACTGAATTCCCTGGACCATGAGCCAAATAAAAGCTCTTCTCCTTTAAATTGTGTGTGTCCAGTGTTGTGTCTCACTAATGAGACAGCTGACTAATACACTGGGGTTTGGGGTGGGGCTGGGGACTTACATCCCACTTCTTGGGATGGTGAAAATATCCTGTATCATGTCTGAGTGGTAGTTTGATGATGGTAGACATTTGTCAGTACATAGAGCAGTGTAACTAAATAGGTGGTCATACATCAATAAACTTATGGCCCCTCCAAATAACGCAAGAAGAGGTTAAAAACAAAACTAAAGGTTAAAAATAGAGTGGAGAAGTGGCTCTCATGATTGCCACAAATATGTTTGTATCTCTTCTCTGTCCTTTGTTTCAAAACAAAATATTTTAAATGCAGTCTACCTTTGAGTACAATTCTTTATCATCTATTTTTTCCTTTACCTCTTGTGAACTGATTGCACAAAATCCCAGTGACCATTTTATGAAATCCAGGCTGCCTGATACTTTGCATTTTCCTTTCCGCTTCTCCTCCGAGTTTGCTTCTTGACGTTTTACCTTCTAGACCTTGAAGGCACAGACAGGGCTTCTTCCTGGCTTCTTCGCCTTTGCTGCTCATAAACAGTGATTCCTCACAGTTCTGTATTCCAGCCCATTTCTTTATTCCTCTTTCCATTTGTATCTGCCCTCCTACAACCTCAGCCATAACTGACTTTTCAAAATGGCATGTTTAAGTATTTCTGCAAAGTCCAAAATCAGATCCACACTTCCATTTGCCCACTGGATAGCTCTGATTTCCAAAAACAGCAATTAAATTATTTCCCTACTAAAAATATCCCATAAATATTTATTGTTAATGCAGAACTTATGTAATGAATTTATGTGCTGCTGTTATCATCTACCCCTAACATGTCACACTGTACTGTGAGTGTAAGTATCTTGCTTCTAGAATTTCTGTTCTGTCCCAGTGACCTGTCAGTTCTTAAGCAAAAATCGGAGTGTTTCTCATGGTTGAAATACTATACTTTCATTACTGATAATGCAGGTGAAAATTTCCTTCATTACTTGTCTTCTTTTTCTTTTTGGTTTTGGTTTTTTGAGACAGGGTGTCACTATGTAGCCCAGCCTTAAACTTGCAATCCTCCTGCATCAGCTTCCTGAGGGATAGGATTACATGTATGTATCAACGGGCTGGGCACTCGTCTTTTTCATTTCTTTTTCTGGCTATTTTTGTCAGTGTATTCTTTTGATACAAATTAGATTTATTTTGTGCAGTTTCTCAGGAGAGGCGTATGACTGTATTGCTCATTGATTGAGGGCAATTAACATCTTGACAATATTGTCTTTCTTTCCAAGTAATATTTTGTTTCTATATTTATGTTCTTCAGTAAAGTTGTTTTTCTTCATGTGAGTTCTATTCACTATTTGTCTAAATATCCTAACATTTTATATGTTTTGCCACTACTTTGAATTGAATAATTCTACAGTATATCTTAACTTCATTATTGCTGCCATATAGGAGAGGGATGTCCCTTACTAATTTAATAATATTTTAGGTTATTCTCCTAGTTTTATTAATTATACAAATACTGCACATAATTTAAAATACAGTAATTTCATCTCTTTCTGAGGAATTTACCTCATTCCTTGTTCCAGTCTTGTTGATTAGACCGGAACTTCCAAAGCAAGGTTACATAATAGCAGTGCCAGGCTCTGACTTCGTCTTAGCCTGGGTTTTAACAACAGTGCCTCTAGTCACAACACAGCAACACATTAGGAGTGAAGAGATTCTCCTTAAGGAATTATCTACTTCTAGTTTTTTTCTAATGAGGTTTGTTTTTCTGAATGCTAGTTTTTGTAGCTTTTGAAATATACATTCTCTCTTTTCCCTTTCAGGTGATGAAATAAAGATTTACGATGTGTGTAAGAAAAGAGGCAGGGAAAGATTTGTAGTCTCGTCAGTATATTACCTATTTTTCAAGCTCCAGAGCTCATGAGATTATATAAGGGAGAAAAACTCATTAGAATTTAGAAATAGTCATTATTGAATTGAACACTTTTGAACCTCGCCCCTTTCTTGTGAACATATCACATTATAATATTAAGTCATTTATAGATTTTACACAGAGTCAGACAGTGCAAATCAGAAAACAGCAAATGATATTTTATATCGTATATACTTATATCATATATATGATTTCAGAATGTTAAAAATTATGTTGAAGAGCTGCTGCAACCATAATGAAATCTATTGATACTTGAGGGTCTGAGAGACTCAAACTGGTCAATCTTAGATGAAAACATCAAGAAGTGTGATGGTACTACATGCATTTATGAAAGAGTGCTTGGAGTCAGTAGTTCCAAAGGCCCTGTGAAAATGAAAGGAGCATGATAGAAATGTTGCTAGGAGGACCTCTTCATGATAATTAAAAAAATTAGATCTTATAATTTTATTGGAAAAAGTTTTTTAAAAAAATTTTCTAGCTGTTGATTTATTTTTATTTCATTCTCTAAGTTAGCTCATAGTTTCAAGTTATATTTTGTTAGATAAAAATACATAGATTTCACAAATATGTTTTTAGGTTACTTACCAATATATTTTAAAAGTACTGTAAGAATGTGGTTCCTATGTTAAATGAATTTATTCCTAAAGATCAGTTCCTAGTTTTCTGAGATAATGGAGCCTTCCTGGGCACAAATTAATGTTTTAATACTGACCAGTACACATGACTGGAATGAATCCTACAAGCTCTTGATAGATCACTCTCTTAATATCACTTAGAATACTATTTGCTATAGTTTCACTCCTAAATTATTTTTGTTGTGATGCATTACTTTTGGAATTCAGAAAAGCATTAAGGAAAACAAAAACTTTTTAAAAGATTGGCTAGAATTTTATGTGGAGTAATGGGTTTCTTTACTTCAAAATGAGATGGATCCACAGCTCATGTTGGTGTAGAGTCCGCATCAGGTATCAGGATCAAGATTACGCTAGATTTGTCAATTGAGAAACTGCCATCTTTTGGAATATTTGAATAGTTCAAAACTTATCTTCGTGTGTGACAACTTGAAATAATTTCTTCATAAAAATCCCTAGAACTGAGACTTTGTTTTTAATAGTAATCTCTGACAATATAACTTTTCATAGAGTATTTGAATGCTTGCTTTCCTTTCCTTGAAACAGTTCTGAAAATTCCCATTTCATTGAAATTTTAACCATTAGGGATATAGATAATATTCTACTAAATTTCAAAAACATACACAATTCCCTTGTGGTAAGTTTTGTGTAATTGTACTTTGTACAAAATTTCTTATAACTGTACATACTGACATTTTTTCCTTGTGCTTGTATCAGCTGTGGAGTACATCAGGTGCATCGTTTTTGTATGTTCTGCTTCATTCAAAAACATTCTTTCCTCACGAACACAGTATTCCTTCCAAAAATGCTATTTAGCATTTGTGTTTAGACTTGTGTTTCAATTACAATTATTTTTACTTATTTCTCTGCTTAGTTGACTTTAATGTCCATGGGATCTTTTAAGAATACTAAATTCTTAAACTTAATTTTCCTTCATTTCTATGTCTAGTGAAATGGACGGTCAAATATTTTTAGTCAGATAGGACTATTACATTTTAAAGCCTTTAAGGTTATTTTTTATCATTTTCCCTGACAGATTAAATGCAGATTAATATTACAGATGACATATAAATGCATAATATAATTTCCCGTGGTCACTTTTTTGCCCCCAAAATCTGTTTTCCATTTAATGCTACAGAGCATTCTGAGAATACCCTGATTTTATTTACTTTGTAGGTAAATATTTTGTGTTTTCGTGTTGTTTTTGGCTGCTTCCTGGATGCTTATATCTTTTTACATAATTCCATTTTTATAAAAACAAGGATACAACACTGTCACTGCAGTGCACATGTGCAGCACTGATTCACCTCCAGGCAGAGTGTCTGTAAGTGAAGTTGTTCATTCAAAAAGAATGTGGAGAGCAGGACGCGCTCTGCTAAAGCACACTCTCGCTTCCGTGTGCTCTTGCACCATAAATTGGCTCATGTCAGGCACTGTTCCTTTTACCCTCTTTCACCACTCCGATCTGCTTATCGCTGTGGTCTACACCAGGCTAGAGGCCCCTGCTTGGGGAGAGTAGGAGGAGCGCCCTGCACCCTGCTGCCTACAACTGCTGTCAGCTCCTGGGCTTCCGTGCAACTGCTCAGCAGTTCTTGCTTTCCGGCAGCTTCCCTTTGCACCTCCCTTGCTGTGGTTTCCCAGGGAACCTGGCCCCCAGGTCGCAGCCATCAGAAACCACCCAATCAAGTTTCTAAGCTACACAAGACACCCGATGCACATGTCTGCTCTGATCCTTCCTTCTTCTGGCCTTCATGACAGAGCTCTCTACCCTGCTCTCTTCTCACCCCACACTTTCCTCTTTCCTCCTGTCTGCAGACAGCGCAGTCTGTGTGTTGGAGGTTACAGGATTTAGAGCCCTGCCCACCTGTCTCTCCAGAGCTTTAGAATCTCATCTACAGCTTCCCATTAGTCATTTTCACAGAAAATTCAAGTTCCGCATATTATAAATGTGACTTGTCATCCCCTCACTTCCCCCACCACTCATGTGATCTATATTTGTCCCTTCTCGGAGTGGATGCCACCACTGCTAGTCTGTGGAGAAGCCTTAGCGGCCCTTTATTTGTCCACCCTCCTCCTGTGCATGTGTCGATCCAGTCCGAAAGCACTTTGCTTGCTGTCCCAGCAATAGACTCCCTACTTCTCTCCATTCCTGTATTTTCATTAGGCAGCAGTCCAGCCATTATTACGCCTCACTGTGACAACTCCTCCTTCTAGGCTCACTCTGTTTCCATCTTGCCTGCCTCTAAATGTGTCTCTGTGTGCAGCAGAACGATGGTCCATGGTCTGCAATCATAGTGCTGCATTCCTAAACAAGCATCCGAGTCTACACAGTCTCCCCTTCTTCAAAGGTCTACACAGGCTCCGAGTCTACACAGTCTCCCCTTCTTCAAAGGTCTACACAGGCTCCTCAGATTTTGGTCTTTTTAGCTTTCCAACCTCACTCTAATCACTTCCAACAATCCCCTACCCATTCACACTCCACATATCCCACTGGAGTTTCATGCTTCCCTGCTCCCAAATGTTACTTCTTGGACATTTATTCTCCTTTGTCATTTACTAAATGGATACCAACTTGCTTACTGGATTTTAGTAAGCTGCCCCTTTATCCAGAACCTCACCTTTGATCAGACCATCAAACCTAGCCAGGCACATCTTCAGACAGAACATGCAGCTTATCCCTCTGCCCACCTGTCCCTGTATCCCTCTGTGCTTGTATCACAGTAACACAGCTCTGTATCCACACCTGGAGAAAAGCAGCTCTGTGTCTGGAGAAAGAGCTCTGCTGCCCACTGATCTAGATTTCTGGAACACTTGCACGATTCTTATTAACTAAGGTGGAATGCTCTGTTGTTCTCCTTACCTGGTTTTCTTGGACCAGTAAAATGTGTGAAAAATCCCAATTCTGCAAAAATTGTGACAGCCAGCCTCCTCCCCGATTCCAGCACCTTGTTTGTGGTACCCACATCTCTCGGCAGGCAACCTTTCTCACGCTTTCCTCTCATCACCTTGCTTCTTTGTTGTTCTTATCTCTTGAAGGACACAGAAAAATTACAGGGGAATTGTGAGGAGGGTACAAGTGCGCTCTCAGTCTCAATTTCTACATTTGATTGGAAAGACCTTTAGAATTTTTTAAAAATAAAAATTCACAGTCGTGTGAATCAAGAAGCCAGATGATTGGTGATGGTGCTTGTTGAGATCAGAGTGGCTCATTGGCCTCCTTTTTAGGTAAATCTGTTTTTGGAGCAGAGTTTAATATTTTACACAACTAAATATGGACCATTTCTCCTCCTCAATTCAGGTGCTTCGTTCGGTGTTGTGTTTATGTAGAAATCTACGCCTGAATCTGGCTGTCAGTCGTCTGCCGGCCTTCATTCTTGGTACTGCGGTAATTTATCTTTTCTGTTCCTTTCTCACTATTTAATTTTGATGTTGGTGGTTCCTGCACAGAGTTCTTGTAAGTTAAAAGACTGTTTTTCTCCCCCATGATGTCGAAATGGTGCAGTTTTCCTCCAGAAGGTCACTGCTCTGTCTTCACCAGTGATCTCTAGGGGCTCCTGGCAACCTGTGCAGGGCTCCTCGGTCAGCCCCAATGCTTGGCAGAACACCGAGGTTTCTTCCTTGGGTGCGTGACTACGCATGGGTAGAAACGGGAAAGCACTGGCCCTGAGTCTTCTAAGAGCCAGACACTTACTGGATAACTGAAATCTTATTTTCTGATGCAAAGAGACACAGAGTTTGTTTTGATTTTCCTGTCTGCCATGTTTATCTCAATGTACCATCTACAGACTTCCTACATATTTTAAACACGTATCTCATCCCAGAACTCCTCTGACCAAGAAACTTGCTTTCCAAGAGAAGAGTAAGGCGATTACAGCTCTTTGTGGTTTACTGCATTTAGGTATCCCATCTTCCTAAGCAGGTGACCTTACTGATGATGAGTAAAACGGCAATCGAAACGCTGTTAAGTGCCACCTCGACACTCGCCTGCCAAGCAGAAAGCCTGTCCCGTGAGATTCTGCATAGTAGTCTCTGAACAAACACATGCACAGAACTAAGGTAAACTGCTGCTCCTCCCAGACTCCAAAGGAACGGCGGTAAGGTGGCGCGAGCAGCCCTTGTGACTGAAGTTTATTAGCCACTGGTAGAATGTCTGCTGCTCTGTTTTTTTCATTTTTGTTTTTTTGTGCCAGGGGTCGAACTAGACAAGCACCCTAACCACTGAGCTAAATCCCTGGCCTGTTGCTCTGCTTTTTAACTTTGGGCTCTGAAGTCTCGATTTTACTGTGTAAAGGAGTAGTGCTTCCAACAGAAGACATAAAAAGGGCTGCGGTGCATTTTAAGTGGATACTTCTCCTTAGTCTTTCTGGGATCCTCATGTCAGAAAAATATGAAAAAGACATGTACTAAAAACAAACACACAGCCGCCGCAAAACAGGTCAGCTCACAGGATGCGTCTGTGTACAGCCAGCCCCAGTGGTTAAACTTAACCCTACACAAAGAGCAACATCAAGCTACATATCCCTCAAGAACAAAGGTCGGGGTTCTGCATTAAACAAAGGAGTCTAATCCTCTCGGAGGCCGGTGGAGGGAGAGAATCATAAATACTGTCAGTACTATAACTTCCATCTCTTTCTCCTTCTTGTGTCATGTGGCTCTTTTACCTAATTTTTGTTTTCATTCTTCTTCTTACCCCCATTACTGAATTTCAAGAGAGTTTGTAACAGAGAATTCTACAACTTGGTACCATGGGTACAGAATACACACTAAGGATCAAACGGCCCCCAGCCACAGTCCTGGCTTGGGCTCGAAGTGCTATCTGAAAAAATTCTGGTTTGTCTTCCCAGAAGAGTAGGTGACTGTTTCTAATTACCTGAAAGTGTAGGTGTGTTACAGTTTTTAGAATTTAAGCATTAGAAGAAGGATGTACATAAATATTACAGTGCTATAGAAGCGAGGCTTAGGGGACTTTGTCCAACTCTGGCAACCCAGAAATTATATACACTCCTCTCTGAGGAAATTCCAGAATCGGTAGGAGGAAGCGTTCCGCATTCCACTGTGGCAGCTGAAGCCAGGCAGTCACCCTTGTTTTTGTGCCCTGGGCCAGGGATACCGACTTCAGCCTGCCCACGCAGCACCCTGACTCTCAGTGAGGACAGGAGAGCACGTGGCCATGGTGGCGATGACCCAGGGAGCAGGAGGCTGCAGTGATGATGTCAAAGCCAGCAGTGTCTGCGCTTCCCATGGCGTCACCCTCCCAGATTCGGGTGGCTAGGAACCCTGTTCCTGCTGCCTGGCTTCTCTGGCTTCTCTAGCTTTCGGACCCTGCGTCTCCATCCTTTTCGCTGGTTGAGAAAGCTACCAAACCTCCTCCCAACCAACCCTGTGTCCACACAGAGAAGCCAGATTCGCCTCTCTGTCTGCAGCTGACAGCACAGATGGACACAGGTCCTTAGCACAGTGCCTTGGGAGGGGCCAAGAAGGGCCCCCGCTCCAGCTGCACAGTGACAGGAACAGCGTGGAGACAGCCCCGTGTCTGCCCCATGCCCGACGGGAGAAGGCTGCTACCAGGGAGACACCACGGGCTTCCCAGTCTTCTTCCCAACACAGAAGGGTCATCTGAATTCTCTCGGCTTGAACTTTTTGCGAGGCCTTTAACACTTCAGGAAGATCAACATCAGTGTTCCCTTGATGAAGATGCCTTGTAGAAATGCAAGTTATAAGACAGGACCCCTCTATGAAAGAACTTAGGAGACAGTCGATGGGGATAACTGTGACTTTCAAAGCACAGTCTTGGCTCATTGTTTCCATAAAAACGAAAGCTGGTAAATAACTAGACAACCAGATAATTTTTCCCCATAAACATAAGACACTAAATGAAGCAGGAATATAGTATTTCAGAAGTAATCTGAATTTTTGTTCAAAACAAATCATAATTTCTCTGTTCTAGAAATACTCAACAAACTTCCAAAAGAAGGGGATAATGAAGAAAATTTCCTGCTCATGCATTTATTTGCTCTAGAGATAGGAATTTGTGAGAATCTATAAGCTGAATTTTTATAGGTAATGCAAAAACTCCTCATGTAATTTTAAGTTATAATTAGCCACTTAGAAAACTTCATCTCCCAACTCATTAGAGGACCAATTTCAAAATGACAATTAAATATTTTTTAATCTCTTTGCCAAAATATTGAGTTCAACAAGTTTTCTATTTGCCAATGGAATTTCATTTTGTTCCTTTTTACAAGCAGGCACCAAATAATCCCATTCCTATATTCGCAGAAAGGTTAGCATTTTGATATTTTATAAACAAAAATTATCCTGAATATTTTACACTTTTGTCTTCCTCTTATTTATAATGCAAATATGCAGAATAAGATGTGAGTAAGTGAAGGCTGACTAAATATTCACAGTTTGGGACTATCTGGGTCCATTTGCTAATGCTTTTCAAAAAATTTATGCACAAAAGTCCTCTTCACTCTGGCGAAAGGACTGCAGGGCTGGGAGCCTCCCTCTCCAGTCTGGCTGTGGTGAGAAGCCGCCAGGGTTGGTGTGTTCCTGATACCACAATGCATATGCAGGGTCGGGACCGATCAAGTGAGCGAAGTAGACACAGCAGGAGGCTGCTGGGGAGTAACTGTGCTGAGTTAGCCTTTGCAGAAATGCGAGTGCCTGGATCCGGGCACAGGGGGGACCTTCAGCTCAGAAACACCTGGCACAGCCTGGTCGGAGTGGAAGCAGGTAGGATCTCTGGCTAAGGCCAAGCAAAGCGGCCAACTTGGGACCCGCTGCCTGAGTTGGCTCGAAGGAGTGTTTGACATGGACTGACCAGGAATTAATGTAAGAAACAGGTACTGGCATTCGAAGACCAATAACTTGTGCTGTGAGTTGGGGCATGCCTCCCCAGAATGCCTCTGTTGAAGTCCTCGTCTCCAGGGCTGCCACCTGTGGCCTCACTTGGAAGTGGGGCTGCTGCAGATAGAACTGGTGAAGATGGCTCACGGTGGAGTGAAGGGCTCTCACCTTCTGCGACTCTCTCCTTGCAGAAAGGGGCAGTTTCCACACAGACACACGTGCAGAGCACCATGTGAATACACGGGCAGAGATCGGGGTGTAGGGCAGGGCCTTCCAAAAGGTAAGGGTGCCCAGGTTTTGGCCACCCACCGGAAGCTCAGGCATGGGATAGATCAGCCCTCCCAGCCCTGAAAAGGCACCAAGCCTCCGAGACTGTGAAGAAATGAGTTCTCGTTGCAGAAGTCGCTCAGTTAAATCACTAAGCCACACAGCTCTAGGCAACTCTATGTGTGTGGAAGTTCTGGGTGTTTGGTTTGTCTGGAAAGTAGCCAGTTTGTTAACATTCAGCGATGAGGCACGCAGAGCAGAGTCTGCCCCTGTCCGTGGAGAGTCTGCTGGAGTCCCAGATGGGCTGTCTGAGGAATTCAAGGTGCCTGCTTCCCACCTGGCACCACCGAGGGAGCAGATCGGGAGGTGCAGGGCATCCAGACGGACACAGCGGGCAACACAGTGTCTTGTGAATTTTACATCTAAACGAAGTAGAAAGTATCTAAGTATAAAAAAAAAAAAAATGAAGAGAAAGAAAGAAAACAAAACTAAGACAGCTGCCCAGGGAGTCTTCTTATAATCTCAGATTTTAATGAATTCTTTTGAATGAATTCTTTTTATCTTAAAAAGATACAAGGGAAAAAAAAACCCACAAACTCGGAAATAAATACATAGACTATGACCGTGAGGAGGATCACAGAGGCTCCCCAGACGCCTGAACTACACAAGAGAAGACAGAGGGGTTCTCATGGCTCAACGGGGTTGGTACAGGTGAGAAAGCTCTGCGGAAGGCAGTGCAGATGCAGAGAGAAGAGCAGACCCACAACTGGGACACCTGGCTGAGCAGAACGCTCCTCTCTCAAGTTCCACCTTGCACAGCTCAAGCCATGATGTCCAGAGAAATCCCACCCCTAGACTCTATGGAGTGTCGATCACACACCATCCTGACAAACTCTCAGGAAAGACACAGAAGTCTGGAAACGGATGAAAAGATTACAGTCCCAAAGAAAGAACTGTGACCATCTTTGGAGGCTCCCGACCAGTGTGCTTAGGAATGATCCTGCTAGGAAACTTGAAAAGATCCGTCATACAAACATGTTTGGGGCACTGAAGGGGAAGCAGAATCACTAGGATTGGGGATTGGTTTAGAAATAAGCTAAATTAAGAACAGAAGCAACAGGTTGTGCTCTACCCACCGTGCACAGCCTGCGGGCCCCTGTGCTCTCCAGCTCTGGTGGCCTGGTGTCCTTGGGACCTGCTCTGCTCACTCTTTGCGCCCTGCTTTCCCAGGTTCTGATCTAGGGTCCTTATCCCATAAATCAGTGATGGTAAATCTTTGAGAGCTTTTGACAGTACAAGCAGCCTGCTGTGGCACGCATGCCATGGGCACACCACCATTGCCCTAAAGCCTGTCCTGAAGGCCCAACTCACCCTCTATCCACTGTCCCTTTTTCCTCATAGCACTGTCACCACTTTTTCTTTATTTAATGAAATTACACGCATGACCTTGTTCCAGTCCTTCTCTAGAGTTCTAAAGCACCAGCTCATCTCACCTCCCACCAACCCTGAGGGGAACATTTTTACATCACCTCTGTTTGGCACTGGGAAAACAGAGGTGCAGTGACGTCCCACACTGGAGTCACTGAGCCTGATCACAGTAGCCTGGCTTCAGTCGCCTGCACTCTTCGCTCTGCTGCCTTGCATTTCACTCTTCTAGTCACTGTATTGTCTGTTTTACCTCCACCCCACAGAAATGGCAGCTCTATGAGGGTGCAATCTTGCCTTTCTCTATTCTGTTCTAGCCCCCAAAGAGAGTGCGGCACACAGGAAAGGCTCAATTTGTATTCTGTTAAATGAATATGCAGTAATATTCTATGAGCTTGGAGTGAACTTGTCTTGTTGGGACTGAGACCCCAGATGATTACTGTCTGAATCCCCAGGCCCCAGAACAGCGTCTGGCTTGTGTGAGTAGAGAAGAGGGAAGAGACACAAGAGAAGAGGAGCCAGAAAGGAGGCTGGGGAAGTGAGGTGCTTGGGAGAATGTGAGCTGAAATAGCTCAGCTCCCCGAAAGCCCGGAGAAGAGAAGTTGCCAGGAAAAGGAGAGCGGAACACTGGGTTAAAGGAAGACAAGGAAAGGACACTGAGTTTTGTAGTCAACTTCTTAGCGTCTGAGCCAAAAATAAAGTGGTCACCAGATAGGGTAAAAACATATCATTGAGCAGTACCCATCAGTGAGTCACTGTGCCTGGAAGGGAGGAAATGTCTTCACTCCCGAGGCTGGTGATGGAGTAAGGTGGAATTCCACAGTAACAGTGGTATCAAGTAGGAAATCAGCAACAACATGAAAGGACAACAGTGTGCGTGTCTGCACTGATCAAGTCCCACATGGCGGACATCGAAAGGGTACACACTTTCCGGAGCTACCAGAGTCGCAGTAAGTTGGCAAAATACTTATCAGGAGAGCTCTTTGAGTAGCACAAATGTTCGTTTTCATGAGGACAATTAGCTTCCATCAATCAACAAAAGACAAGATTATTAAAATGAGTGTAAGGACAATATTAATAACTAAATAGCACTAGACATTAACATAATCCTACCTTATGCTGTTAGCATTTGAAAGAAAAACATTCTGATTCCTAATCTATTGGGGGACATTAACATAATGTGCCTTTGACAATTTTCAAAAGACCTCATAATTAATTTAATCACCATTTGGCATAGCGTTCCCACTTGTAATCTGCATTTTTGCTTTAAAACTCTTACTATATAGCTGTCATTCTGATCTAATGAAATGCCTCTTACTTAGGAAGGGAGGAAATTTTCCAACATTGAGGCTGCAGAGATGGAGAAACGTGTGTCTGCGCTGCAGTTTCCCCATGGTAGACTAATTGCAGAGGCCTGTGGGTATGGACTGATTGTGCTGAGTAGTCCGCCGTTACTGCCATCGCTCGCAGGGCAATTTGCATAGCATGGCTCATAGTGTTTTATGATTTTTCTTTTAAAAATAATTCTACTTGTTAGTCACTAAATCTGTTTAACTCTTTCGGGGCTGGATGGCATCTAAGACATGTCTGCAGAGCGAGCGCACATCTCTGTCTCTTGGCCAAGCAGCAGCAGCAGGGAGTAGGGTGAGTGCAGCCCCCAGGCTTGCTGTCTTCTGGGAAGACTGTGCCGTGGCTGTGCTCTCCAGGAAGCCACTGCGCAGCCAGTGTTAGGTGTCAACACACAGGGAGGGGGTGAGAGATCGTTTCTGGGTGTGTCTGTGGGGTGTTTCCAGAAGAGACTGACTTTTGAACAGGCAGACAAGGTAAAAAGGTCACCCTCACACCAGTGTCACTGGACATGATCCAGTCCACTGAGGGCCTGAATGGAACAAAAAGGTGAAGAAAGGGTGTATGTCTGTCCTCTGTGTGCATGGGGACATTCGTCCTCTCCCACCCTCAGACATCCGTGTTCCTGGCTGTTCCTCCAGTGGCCCTTGGACTGGGACTCCATCCAGTGGTTCTCAAATCTTTATGACTCGACTAGAGCTGCACCCTGACCTCCAGCTTGCAGATGGCTGATGGCAGCGGGGGGGTGGTTGATTCTCAGCCCCCACCTGTGTAGCAGACCCCTTTCTATATATGGAACACGTCCCACTGGTTCTAGTTCACCGGTCAACTCTGACTAACACATAGACCCTGAGGTAGCCATATGTATTTAGGAGATTTACTGAGGAATGCACACAGGCTGACTATCCATAGAAAAAAAGAAAGCAAAACTAGGCAGAAGGAGAAGGAGGGATATGTAAGAGTCAAAAGGGAGGCCTAAAAGGGCTGGTATGTCAGAGATGACCCAAGTTGAGTGTATGGAATATTCCGCAAAAATCTGTTCCCCACAGCCCCGAACTGAATATCCCATCGATCATCATAATACACTTTACTACTGTAAATAATTTAAGGAAGGATGTTTGTCACACACCTGACAGAGTGAGAAAGAGAGGTCAGCTGATTATCATAGTGTTATCCTATATAAAAATACGTTGATTTTTCTATCTCAAACAGGTCCTGAAGCTCAGTGTTTACATGGTCATTCTGCGCTGGAGATGATGTGTTTCAGGGGACTCACTAGAAGTCAGGCTTTTCTGCTTCTAATGCTCATTTCTTTGGCCTTCATTAGAAGGAAGTTTGTATTGTGGGAGAGACACTTCCCCTCTACAATTTTATGAGTTCTCACACTGCTAGTCAATAAAATCACACTTTTAGGAAATTATTGAAAATGTTGGAAGGCTGGTTTATAAATGTCACATCACTCACAGAGGCACTGAATCTATAATCTGGGGTGGCGTGCATCTTGTGGAATATGTGCATTGAGTCAAGGGGAAAGAGCGAAAGCTATAGTCAGCGGCTCAGGACGTGGCTCAGATTTAAACACAAACAAAGGGTAATCTGGCCTGGCACAGTCTGGCCACTGCAGCAGTGTATCTGAAGGTTATGTTTTATGTTTATTAGCTCCATCCAGATGGCGTTTTATGTCCTTAATAACTTTGTCCCTGACTAAGCCATGAACCTACCATTTGACAAACACAGTAGGAAATGTCTATCAGCAAAAAAGTCATTTTATAATCAGAAACATCACTTCAACCATTCGGACAACATTTTGAAAGAGTTTGATTTCTTTTATGTCAATGCCTGTAGTTATTTGTTGACAAATACATTTTCCCCAAACTGTACCTAAATTCACAACTCCTGGAATGCCTTTAAGAGGAATACATGTTCATGGTAATATTTTATGAGTTATAACTTTCATTGTTAGTAGGAGGTCAAATTGCTTTGATGCTTGTTTATTCACCTTTATATGTCTATAAAATTTTGTACATAGCATGGATTAATATTCCAGTGTTAAAACAGAAAGACTGAATACCAGGAAGTCTGAGATCATCCAGTGAGTTTCCTCTACTCCTGGTTTCTCCTGGTTCTTGCAACTCAGAACTCTGTCGAGATCAGAGAATACATTGAGTTTAATGTTTCTTTCAGAACTTGTAAGTGTGTGTGAGTGTGCACGTGTGTGTGTGTGTGTGTGTGTGTGTGTGTGTTTGTATGATGGTCAACTATGCTCTTGACTAAATTCTTCTATCAAATTTCAACCTCCTAGGGGCTGGGGATTTAGCTCAGTGATTAGAGTGCTTGCCTTGCAAGCACAAGGCCTTGAGTTCGATCCCCGGTACCACACACACAAAAAAATTTCAACCTCCTTGAGGGCAGCAATTCTGTTTTGTTTATCTGTATCTTCTACACGGGAAGGATGTTTCTACACAGTACTAGTTTTAGGAGTCCAGTGTTTTTGTGGATTTTATTGAAATAAAA